>JANHAD010000283.1:0-30084 GCA_026226035.1 Clarireedia monteithiana
AATAGTTAGAATATCTAAGTATTATAAATAAATCTTAATAAAAGTTTATTAAAAACTAAAGTAACTTTTAACTTTATTATCAAGTTAAAAATTAACTTATTAATAATCTAAGAACCTTAGATTATAACTAAGAATCGAAACTACCTTCAAAGTTAGTTTATAATCTATTTTAACTTCAACTAACTTTTAATATCAATCTACAAATTCAAACTTTGAACTTTAATATATATTTCAAAAGTTCTCGAGATTGAAGTAATATTAATATTAGATAATTTAGATTTGAACTTATTAATAGTCTAATTAAATTAGAAAATCAATATACTCGAAATAATCAACATCTATAATAAAACTAGTTAAGAAGAAAGCGAAGTTAAAATAGTTAAAAGAAGTTTATTTCTAAAAGCTATTTTAACTAATTTATTTATTTTAAACGATTTCAATATTTATTACTCTTAATAGAACTTTTTAATATCTAATACTTAAACTAGAACTTGATTAATTAATTAAATCGAAGATAATAACTTTAAACTTTTAAATAAAGTTAAAGTTAAAACCTTCTTTTAAAGCTCTAACTTATTAGTTTTAGATCTAATACTTACTACTTTAAAAGTAGCGAGGTATATAAATAACTAATAAATACTAGATAATCTAAGTTTAAATTATTAATTAATTTTCTTTACAATTAAGAATTTAAATCTTCAAAGCTATTTAAATCCACTTTAATTCTTTAATACTAAGAAGATTAATTAGAATTTATTTAAAAACAAACTAGTTGATTTAGTTAAAAAAAGTCTAATTCTTAACTAAGACTTTTTAAAAGTTATAAAAACTAAATTAAACTTTGAAATATTAAATATAATTTATTTTAAAGATATCTCTTTTAAGTTAATATAACTAATCGAGCTAGTAGTAATTAATACGATTTCGAGAATAAAGTCTAAGTTGAGAACTAAACTTTAATAAACTTTTAAACTAAAAGAATTATAAAAATCGATATTAAGAATACAAAGAAATAAAGATTAAAATCAAAATTACAATTTAATTAAAAACTTCTACTTTTTAGTTATTAAATATATTAAACGAAGTTACTAAAATACTTTCTTAAAAACTAAAAACTTAAAATCAATTTTCAAAGTTTTTAATTATATTAAAAGCTATTTAAATTGAAATCTTCTCTTAATTTTAAATTAATCAACTTTTAATAGAAAAGTAGTTATTTTGAAAGCTACCTTGTTTTTAGAACTTTTAATTTCAACTAGCTCTACTTAAAATACTTATAAAGTTGATAATTAATCTAAGCTAGTTGCTAGTAAATTAGAAAGAGTTTGTTTAATGAAAATTAAAGGAAAAACTTTGAAGTTAGATAGAATTAGCTAGGAAATTATTATTAAAGTTTATTAAACTATTTTTAATTTATTTTATAAAGTCTTTAATCTACTAATCAATTTCAGTTACTACTTAACTTACTAATACTAAGTAATAAAAGTTATTCTTAAGAAATCAAAAAAGTTTGATTATTTAATTTTAAAAGTTTATAAAGTAATATTACTACTTAACTATCTTAGGAAAGTTAATAAGAGGATATTAATGAAGTGTTTAAGTTATTTAATTAAAACTAGTATTTTATTATATAACTCTTAAATTAGAAGTAGATTGAAAAAGTCTATAATTAATATAATATTATTATTAACAAATAAAATTAAAAGAGATTATATAAACAAGTTTAAGACTTTAATTTTATTTCTTAATATCAAAGAGGCTTTCAATTATATATTTAAGAATTAGCTATTTATTATTTTAAAAAAGTTAAAACTTCTACTTAGTTTTATAGTTTAAGTTAGTTACTTCTTAGAAGTTAGATAGCTAAGACTAGCTTTTGACAATCAAATTAAGTCTTTTAAATTTATTAATATTAGAATTCTTTAAAGTAATCTAATTAGTTCGATTTTATTCTTAATTTATATTAAGAATCTTTTCCTAACTATTAGCTATTTAATTTAGAATTATATAGATAATATCGTATTAATAATTAATTTAACTAATATTAAGAAGAATTATAAGACTTTGGAAAGAGAGGCTAATAAATTATATACTTTTAAAACAACGAATAATATCAAGTTTAACTTTAAAAAGACTAAGTTAATTTATTTCTTTTCTAAATAATCAATAATTAATTCGATTAAACTATTGAATTAAAAAGTTATATACTTTTCTAAGTTAGTAAAGTAGTTAAGAATTTGATTTAATAATATATTAAAATACAAGAATCATATTTTAATTCGAATTAATTAAACTAAATCAGCTTTTCTTCAAATTAGTTATTTAGTTAATATTTAAACTAGCTTATCTTTCTTCGTTATATATTAATTATATATCGTTTATATTATTAGCATTTTAGACTACAACTCCTCAATTTAGTATAAAGAATAAACTAACTTTAAAAGTTAACTTCGAAGTTTTTAAAACTTTACTTTTTAGAAAATATTAAAGATATTTAAGACTAGTCTCACTTTAATTATAAATATCGAAACTGTGTTAATACTCTCAGATATTAGACTTGTTAACACTACTTATTAATATACTTTTTAATTATTTAAACTCTTAAAAAGCTATTTAATTTATAAACTTTTTTAAAAGAGTTATTATAATTATAATAACTATTATAATTATAATAATATTATAAACTTAGATAGTAATTAGTTAACCTTGCTATAAATTAAAAAGTTTAAATTAAAGTTAAAGTTAAAGTCTATTTAAATCGATCGAATTAGATATTCAATATATTTATTAGTTAATATAGCTAATTTGAAACTGATATAACTATTTAAATTCCCTTTTTAGATTTCAGTTACTTTTTATAATATTCGGATTAACTACTTATTAAAAGAAAACAAGATATTAGATTACTAAAATTTAATATTAATATAAGTTAATAATCAATACTCCTTTTATATTAATAAATTCTAATTATAAACTGAGATTAAAATAGAAGTTAAACTAACTTTTTTAAATACTAATTAGAAGCTAATTTAAATATATAAGTAGAATATTAATCTAAATCAACTAGTTTATAATAGTGAATTGAAGAGAATTATTTAGATAATCGAATTAACTAGCTAGCTAACTTAACTAAACTAAGAATATATAATATATAATAATAATTAGACTATTTTACTTAGACTCTAATTATTAAATAATAACTTAGATTAAAAACAACTAATAAGAATATATAATATTAATATTATAATAGTTAATAAGAGTATTAATATTAAACTAATTTAAATTCTTAGTTATTATAATATTGATAAGAATGAAATAGTAAACAAGCTAATTAAAATAAATATTAATAAAAAGTTAAACTCTTATATAACTAGCTTCATTTACTTAGATGTTAATATTAAAAGAATTAAGATTTAGAAATAGAAATTAATATTAAATTAAATCAAAACTAGATTTAAATATATTAACTTCAAGATTAATTATATTTTAATCTATAAATTAGTTTTTAGATTTAAGTTAGCAATCCTTTTTGAAATTAAGCAAGTTATAACTAACGCTTTTTATTAACTAAAGCTAGATTATAATTATATTAAAGCTTATATATATCAACTTAGTCTAACTAGTAATAATAAGTATAAATATAATAAAAAAAAGATTTCTAAACACTTTTTTATTAATTATTAACTACTTACTAATATCTATATTAAGTTTAAAAACTCTTTTAATATATACTATTTTAATCTACTTCTCTTATTAGATATTAAATTTAATATCGAAACTACTTTCGAATTCTTATATAAGATTAAAATCTATATTTAAAAATATTATTTAACTTAATTATTTAACTTCTAAATTACTTATTAATTAAATTGAATTACTAAATTATTATTATTAAGTTTAATATCAACTTAATATATAATATTTAAATATTTAATATTTAATACTATTTTAATATTATATAATTAGACTAGTTTAACTTAATACTTTCTTTAATATTATAAGTTAGAGTTTGAATTTAAAACGCTATTATTATTATTTTATTATTATTTTTTTAATTAGAGTTAGACTCTTAATATCTCTTTATTATATATAATATTATATATATTTAAAACACTATATATACTTAGCTGCTAGCAGGATAGCTGCTAACCGACCTATTATAGTCTCAAACTTATATAGATTGTTAAAATAAATATAAAAAAAAATATTAGATATTATAAATACTAATATAGATATTACTATATTATTATCACTTTTAACAATATTTAAATTTCACTTAAATATTGACTTATCTAGCCTCTTAAACATTTTAAATTTAGACTTTCTTATTAAACCTACTTTTAAAATTACTATTAAACTTAGTAGAATCTCTTTCTACTTTTCTAAACAAACTAACTCTTTTACTTTAGAAAGAATTAATAAAGTTTTAAAATCCAACCCCCTTCAAACCACTACTAATAACTTAGTTAATAAACTAATCTTAAAAGCTTAAAACTTATTAATTAAAGTTTATATTATAATTAAGTCTTATAATAAGTAAACTTAAATACTAGATTTAATTGAAGTTTTCTATAATTATACTAAATTCAATAAAGTTAAGAAGGTTATAAACTAATTAGTATTTCAAATTAATAACTTTGAATATACTACTTAGAAGGTCGAAGTTTAAACTAAGATCAAAACTACTATAATTAAACTTTTAATAACTCTTCTAATAACTCTCACTATTTCAACGACTTAGCTTACACTAGCCTAACTTTTATTCGCTAACATTACTACTACTAAAACCTTTAAAACTTTTAATAAATAGTATATAGTTTAAACTAAAGCTAAACTTAAGTAGCAACTTAAACTAAAACCTTTAAATCAACTTATTTTGATTTATAATATTTTGTCACTCTTTTCTACTCTCGCTATCTACAACTTAATTAATAAGGCTTTTAAAATTAAAAGAGTTAAAAGCTTTATTATCTCAGTTATTACTAGTATAACTAATAAGAAGAACTTTATTATAATAACTACTTTATCTTATATAACCGACTTTTTAATTAAGAAGTTTAATATTTAAAAGGGTTTAATTAACTTTAAATCAATTTAAAAGGATGAATTTTAGTATAAGATAATACTTTATAAAATCCTTACTACTAACTTTAATACTTTGGAAAGTATGAAATTAGTCTTAGAAAAGTTTAAAACTTTTAATTTATCTTTGAATCTTAAACTAATTAATACTTTTTATTAGTTGTCTTTAGAAGCTAACCAAGTAGCTAAAAGAGCTAATTCAATAATAGTCTCTTTTAAGACTAGTAAAGAAGTAGATAAGTATATAAGAAATTATATTTATATTACTAGAATCTTAATTAAAGTTAAAAAGCTATTAAATATAACTAAGTCGACTTAATATTTTAAATGTTAGAGGTTTGGTTACACGATCTAATTCTATAAACATTAAACTAAGTACAGTTTATATACTAAGTTATATATAACCTCTTAGCACTTTTATAGTATCTATAGTACTTACAGTAAAATTTATTCTTATTTAGTACTAAAGTATACTAACTGCTCCTAATCACATGTTAGCAACTCAAAGTTATATAAAGTATATAAAGTAATAAAAAGGATTTTAATATTTAAACTAGAATATATCACCTGACCTAGTCAGCTGATTAAATTAAACTCTCAAATTATTACAATTCTTAATATTAACTTAAATTCCGATTTTTTTTTTATTTTTTTATTCATTTTAACGACCTATATAAGTTTGAGACTATAGTAGGTCAGCTAACAATTAATCCGCTAGCGGCTAGGTATATATATAAATAAAGGTTATTTTTTTTTTTTTTTTTTTTATTTATTTTAACAACTTATATAAGTTTGAGACTATAGTAGGTTAGCTAGTAGTTAATCTACTAACAGTTAAGTGTATATATAAATAAAGGTTAAGTATATATAATATTATATATAGTAAGTGATATTGAGGGTCTAACTCTAATAAAGGAAATAACAATAAAATAATAAAAATATTAAAACTCTAAATCCGATTTCCGCGATATTAAGGAAAATATTAAACTAAATAAACTCAATTGTATAATATTAAGATAATATTAAACTTAATATCGGATTTTAAATTAATATTAAACTTAATATCGGATTTTAAGCTAATATTAAAGAAAGTTGTGATAATTTAAAAGTCTATTAAATCAATTGATAAGTTAGATAATATATTCTAATTTAAATACTAAAATCCTTTTAATTACTTTATAAACCTTATATAGTTTTGAGTTGCTAGCGTGTAATTAAGAGTAGTTAGTACACTTTAATACTAAATACAAATATACTTTACTACAAATACTATAGATGCTACAAGAATATTAGGAGGTTATATACAACTCGATATATAAGCTACACTTAGTCTAGTGTTTATAAAATTAAGTCGTATAACCAAACTCTTAGTATTTAAAATATTAAATCGATTTAGTTATATTTAACAGCTTCTCAGCTCTAACTAATATTTCAGCAATATAAATTTAGTTTCTTATATACTTATTTACTTCTTCGCTAGTCTTAAATAAGATTATAATTAACTTAGCTCTTTTAACTACCTAGTTAGCTTCTAAAGAAAGCTAATAAGAAGTATTAATTAGTTTAAAGTTTAGATTTAAGTTGAAAGTTTTAAACTCTTCTAAGACTAATTCTATACTTTCCAAAGTATTGAAGTCAGTAATAGAAATCTTATAAAGTACTACTTTATATTAAAGCTTATTCTTTTAAATTGATTTAAAATTAATTAAATTCTTCTAAATATTAAGTTTCTTAATTAAAAAGTTAGTTGTATAAAAAGAAGTAGTTGTTAAAATAAAGTTCTTTTTATTAGTTGTATTAATAATAACTAATATAACTAAGCTTTTAACTTCTTTAACTTCAAAAGCTTTATTAATTAAGTTGTAAATTAAAAGAGCTAAGAAGAGAAATAAAATATTATAAATAAGAATTAGCTAGTTTGAAGGCTTTTACTTAAGCTATTTAAACTTAGCTTTAGCCTAGATTATCTACTATTCAGTATTAGTCTTAGAGGCCTTAATAGTAACAATATTAGTAAATAAAAGCTAGGCTAACGCAGGCTAAGTTGCTAAGACAGTGGAGGTTATTAGAAGAGTTACTAAAAACTTAGTTTGAGTTTTAGTTTTAACCTAGACTTCAACTTTCTAAGTAGTATATTCGAGGTTATTAATTTGAAATGCTAATTAGTTTATAACCTTCTTAACTTTACCGAATTCAGTATAATCATGGAAAACCTCAATTAAATCTAGTATTTAAGTTTGTTTATTATAAGATTTAGTTATTATATAAGCTTTAACTAATAAGTCTTAGACTTCTAAAATAAACTTATTAACAAGGTTATTATTAACAGTCTAAGTGGTAGTAGACTTCGGGTTTTTATTAATCTTTTCTAGAGTTTTTTTTTTTTTTTTTTTTTTTTCTTTTTTATAACTTATATAAGTTTGAGACTATAATAAGTTGGCTAGTAACTAACCCGCTAGCAGCTAGGTATGTATATAGGATTTAAGTATATATAATATTATATATAATAAAGAGATACTAAGAGTCTAGCCTTAGATAAGGAAATAACAATAAAAATAATAATAATAGCTTTTAAACTTCAAATTTAAAATTATAATATTAAAGAAAATATTAAATTAAACTAACCCAACTATATAATATTAAGATAGTATTAAGTATTATCTATTCAAATATCGAATATTAAGCTAATATTAAATTTAATAGAGATAATTTGATAATCCAATTTAATTAGTAAGTAATTTTAAAAGTTAAATAACTAAGTTAAATAATATTTTTGAATGTAAATTTCAATATTTCGTAGAAATTCGAGTGTAGCTTCGATATTAAACTTAATATCTAATAAGAAAGGTAAGCTAAGATAGTATATATTAAAAGAATCTTTAAACTTAATATAAGTATTAGTAAGTAAGTAATAATTAATAAGAAAATATTCAAGAGTTTTCTTTTTATTATATTTATACTTATTATCACTAGTTAAGCTAAGTTGGTATATATATATTTTAAAGTAGTTATAGTTTAATTTAAGTTAATAAAAGGTACTAACTATAATTTATTTAATCTTAAAGGAGATTGCTAGCTTAGACTTAGAAGTTAGTTTGTAAATAGAAATATAGTTTATCTTAAATTCGATTTGTTTAGATTTAGCTTAGTTTAATACTAATTCCTATTTCTAAATCTTAATTCTCTTAATATTAATATCTAAATAAGCGAAATTAATTATATAAGAGTTTAGTTCTTTACTAATAGTTATTTTAACTAGTTTATCTACTATTTTATTCTTATTAATATTGTAGTATTTTAGAATCTAAGTTAATTTGATATTAGTATCTTTATTAACTATTTAAATATTAATATTATATATTTTTATTAATTATTCTTAGCTTGAGTTGTTATTTAGTAATTGAAGCTTAAGTAAAGCAACTTGATTATTATTATATACTATATATTCTTAACTTAGACAAGCTAGTTAACTAGTTAATTCGATAACTTAAATAATTCCCTCTAATTCGCTATTATAAACTAGTTGATTTAAGCTAATATTCTATTTATATATTTAGATTAGCTTCTAATTAATATTTAAAAAAGCTAGTTTAACCTCTATTTCAATCTCAGTTTATATTTAAAACTTGTTAGTATAAAAGAAATATTGATTATAAACTTTTATTAACACTAAGTCTTAGTAGTCTAAAGCTTTATTTTCTTTAGAAAGTCAACTAATCCAGATACTAAAAAGGCTAGTAGGGGTTTAAGAGAGGAATTTAAATAACTATATTAATTTCAAGCTAACTATATTAAT
Organism: Clarireedia monteithiana; assembly: GCA_026226035.1. Taxonomy (NCBI): domain Eukaryota; kingdom Fungi; phylum Ascomycota; class Leotiomycetes; order Helotiales; family Rutstroemiaceae; genus Clarireedia; species Clarireedia monteithiana. The sequence goes on from JANHAD010000283.1 coordinate 8,879, forward strand.
TAATAAGTATATTAACTATTTAATTTAGTTGATTTAAATTAACTTTAACTTTAGTTTTAACTTTAACTTCTTAATCTACAACAAAACTTACTAGTTACTATCTAAGTTTATAATATCCTAGCTTTCTTAATAACTATTATAATAACTATTATAATTATAATAACTCTTTCAAAAAAGCTTATAAATTAAGTGGTTTCTTGAGAGTTTAAAAGATCGAAAAATATATTAGTAAGTAGTGTTAGTAAGTCTAATATCTAGAGGTACTAGCACGACTTTGATATCTATAGTTAAAGTAAGATTAGTTTTAAATATTTTTAATATTTTCTAAAAAGCAAGGTTTTGAAGATTGTGAAGTTAGCTTTTAAAATTAGTTTATCCTTTATATTAAATCGAAAAGCTGTAGTCTAAGATACTAGCGATATAAGCGATATATAGCTAGTATACTGCAAAGAGAGATAAGCTAGTCTAAATATTAACTAATCGACTAATTCAAAGGAAAGCTAATTTAGTTTAACTAATTTAAGTTAAGATATAATTCTTATATTTTAGCGTGTTATCGAATTAAATTCCTAGCTATCTTACTAGCTTAGAAGAATATATAACTTATTGATTTAGTAACTTAACTAAATTAATTATTGAACTTTCAAAGAAGTGAATTAACTTAGTTTTTCTTAAGTTAAACTCGATACTATTTACTATTTCAAAAGTATATAATTTGTTAGCCTTTTTTTCTAAAATCTTATAATTCTTCTTAATATTAATTAAGCTAGCTACTAACGCGATATTATTTATATAACTCTAAATTAAATAGCTAATAGTTAAGAAGAGATTTCTAATATAAATCAAGAATAAAATTAGACTAATCAAGCTACTTTAAGGAATTCTAATATTAATAAGCTTAAAAAGCTTAATTTGATTATTAAAAGCTAGTCTCAACTATTTAGCTTCTAGGAAGTAGCTAATCTAAATTATAAGATTAAGTAGAAATTTTAACTTTTTTAAAATAATAAGTAGCTAGTTCTTAGATATATAATTGAAAGCCCTTTTAATATCAAGAAATAAAACTAAAGTTTTAAACTTATTTATATAATCTCCTTTAATTTTATTCGCTAATAACAGTACTATATCAACTGCAGACTTTTTTAGCTTACTTTCAATTTGAGAGTTATATAACAAGATACTAGTTTTAGCTAAATAGCTTAAACGCTTCGCTAGTATCCTCTCACTAACTTTCTCAAAGTAATTAAATAGTAATATCACTTTATAAGCTTTTAAAATCAAGTAATTAAGTTTTTTTAGCTTCTTAAAAATAGCTTCTATTACTTGGCGCTAGTAAGTCAAGTAGTAGCTAAAATTAATAAAGAGATTAAAGACTTTATAAAATAAGTCAGAAATAGTTTGATAAACTTTAATGATAATTTCCTAGCTAATTTCGTCTAGTCTCGAAGTTTTTCCTTTGATTTTCATTAAACAAGCTCTTTCCAGCTTACTAGTAGCTAGTTTAGACTAAGTATCGACTTTATAGATATCCTAAGTAGAACTAGTCGAAATTAGAGGTTTTAAGAATAAAGTAGCTTTTAGAATAACTACTTTTCTATCGAAAGTTGATTAGTTTAAAATCAAAGATAGTTGTTAACTTAAGTAGCTTTTTGTGTAATTAAAAGCTTTGAAAATTAACTTCGAATTTTTAATCTTTAAGAAAGTATTCTAATAACTCTACTTAATATATTTGATAGCTAAGAAATATAAGTTTCTAACTAAATTATAACTTTGATTTTAACTTTTTTACTTTTTTAGTATTACTTTATATAACTTCTTTAACTTAGAGGTTTATTATAACTTAGCTCTCAGCTTAGGTTTTATTCTTAGAATCACACTAACTACTATTAATTCGATTAGTTATATTAACTTAGAAGAGATATTCTCAAAATATATTATACTTAATATTTTAAAGTTTAAATCAGTTCTTATAACTTCTAAGAAGTTCTAATTGAGAATTAGGCTTTTTTTAGTTAAATCTATTAATTTATCTTTAAATAAATCTTAATCAGCCTTCTTAATATCAAAGAACTAAAGAGGATTTAAATAGTTTTAAATATTTAAATTCTTGATTATAAAGAAGATAAATAAATAATCTAAGTTTAAACTATCGAGTATTTACTAGTTATCAATATATCTTACTACTTCTAAAGTAACAAGTATTAGATTTAAGATTAAAAAGCTAATATCTTAAAAGAAGGTTTTAGTTTTAACTTTATTTAAAAGTTTAAGGTTATTATCTTCAATCTAGTTGACTAATCGAGTTCTAGCTTGAGTATTAGCTACTAAAAGGTTCTACTAAGAGTGATAAATATTAAAATCCTTTAGAATAAACGAATTAGTCGAGATAACTCTTAGAAACAAACTTCTTTTAACTATCTTAGACTTCTTACTTTCTTATTAGTTAGTCTTATTATAAATATTGATTATCTCGAGTATATTAGTTCTCTAACTAAGTTGGATTATTAATAAGTCTGAATCTAAATTATCTAGCACTAATATCACTTTAATCTTGAGAACTTTTAAAATATATATTAAAGTTCGAGGTTTGAATTTATAAGTTGGTATTAGGAGCTAGTTGAAGTTGAAGTAGGATATAAACTAGCTTTAAAAGTAATTTCGGTTCTTAGTTATAATCCAAGGCTCTTGGATTATTAATAAATTAATTTTTAACTTAATAATAAAGTTGAGAGCTATTTTAATCTCTAGTAAACTTTTATTAAGATTTATTTATAATACCTAGATATTCTAGCTATTTATAAGTTAATATTAACCTTTTTCGTCGCCTTATATACCTTACACGATTTTGAGTTACTAGTGTAAAGCTAGGAGCAATTATAATACTTTAAAGCTAAGTGGAAACAAGCTTTTCTATAGATACTACAAATACTACAAAAATACTAAAAGGTTGAGTAAGATTCTATATATAAACTATATTTAGCTTAGTATCAACAAAATTAAGTTATATACTCGAATCCCTAGTATTTAATATACTAAGTTGACTTTACTATACTTAGCAATTTCTCAGCTTTAACTAATATTCTTGCAATATAAACTTAGTTCTTTATATACTTTTTAACCTTTTTACTAGTCTTGAAAGAGACTACTACTAATCTAACTCACTTAGCTATACAATTAGCTTTTAAAAAGAGTTAATAAGAAGTTCTAATTAATTTAAAATTGAAAGAGGAATTAAAGGTCTTTATTTTTTTCAAAACTAGTTTTATATTTTCAAGAGTATTGAAGTTGTTTGTAAAGATCCTATATAATACTACTTTATATTAAAATTCGTTCTTTTAAATAATCTTAAAATCAATTAAATTTTTCTAAATATTAAGCTTCTCAATTAAAAAATTAATAGTAAAAGAGAGTATAATAATTAATACTAAGTTCTTCTTATTAGCAGTGTTAGTAATAATTAAAACAACTAAGCTTTTAACTCTTTTAGCTTCGAAAGCTTTATTTATTGAATTGCAAATAAGAAGAGTGAAAAAAAGAGTTAGAATATTACAAATTAGAATAAGTCGATTTTATAGTTTAAACTTAGTTTAGAGCTTAGTTTTGAGCTTAATAATTATCTATTTAGAGACCTCAAAGGCCTTAGTAGTAGCGATATTAGCGAAAGTAACCTAGATTGGATTTTAAGCGATTTTCGTCACTTTTAACACTAGCTAAGTTTTCAAGACAGTGGGAGTTACTAGGAGGGTTGTTGAGAGTATAGTCTTTATAGTCTTTAACTAGAAAAGCTTAAAGGCTTAAGCTTCAACTCGGCGAGTAGCGTACTTTAGATTATTAATCTGAAAAACTAATTAGTCGATAACTTTTTTAACCTTTCTAAATTTAGTATAGTCTTTGAAGATTTTAATTAAGTCTAAGATTTGAGTCTGTTTAGTCTAGGAATCAGTTATTATATAAACTTTAATTAAAAGGTCTTAAGCTTCTAAGATTAGTTTATTTAAAAGGTTATTAATAAAAGTTTAAAGAGGGTTGAACTTTAAGACTTTATTAGTTTAGTTCGAAGCAAAGAAGTTATCTTGTTTAAAAAGACAGAGTGGAATTCTGCTAAAGCCAATAGTTATATCAAGTATAGATTTTGTAAGAGGGTCTGAGTTTAAAGTATTAAAAAGGCTAGATAAGTTAATATTAGAATAGAATCGAAAGGTCGCTAAGAGCGATAGCGAGGTAGTAATATCTATAGTATTGTCTATAATAAAGAGGTTAGACTTAATAGTTGTAGCTGCTAAGGAGGTAATTAAGAAGAAGCTAGTTTAAATAATATTCTAATTATTAGTTGAAGTTAAAAAGGCAGCTATTTTAAATACTCTTGATATTAAAGTCGATATCTCACTCTTTAAGAGGTATATTGATATCAGGAAAGCTTTTGTAGACTCTTAAACAACCTTTTTATCGATTCTCAAAACTCAATTCCTTAATACTATCTTAATATTATTCTAAATCCGCGATTTATACTTAATGTTGTCTTAATATCAGATTATCCAAAAGTGCCGAAAGTAGCGGCGACGACGATATCTTGGGAAGGGGGGGTTGTATCGATATACGGTTTAGACTATTAAGTCCGCAGAGTTTTATTAAGTTTTAATAAGACTTAATAATAATGTTTTTGATAAGTTTTATTGCTTTTATTGATGTTTTTGTATTTTAAGGTTTTTAATGAAAATTTGAGGATATAAGGTAAAATCCGCGAAATCGACGGCGACAACGATATCTCAACGGCGCTAGGTCGTATAATAAAGCCGATTGCTTTATTGAATCCGCTGTACTGTAATTGACAAGAGTACCAAAAGATCGGGTCGATTTGGATAAGAATTCGTCTTTTTTTCGATGAAAGTTTTGAATGCCCTTCTGGAGTAAAGGGGTTAGTCCGTTTAAGAAGGCGGAATGGAATTCTGCTAGGTCCAGTAGTAGTTCCGGGGGTGGGTCCAGCGAGAGGGTCCGAGCTTATAGCATCTGAGAGGCCAGATAAGTCAATATTGGGGTTAAACCGGAGGGTAGCAGGAAGGGTCGGCGACGTAGTGATATCTATAGTATTAGCGTCTATAATGTCCGGCATAGCTGGCGGACTTGAACGGATCGCAGTGACAGCCGAAGAAGAGAGGGAAACCGAGCTTTGATTAGTAGGCGTTGAGGGGTCCATTCTGGGATCCGGCGACGACAAACCACCTATATATGTCTTATAAAGCTTAGGCAAGTGCTCTTAGCTCTTAGACACGCTTCTAGCTCTTAATCCCTTCAATTATTGCTAATTCGCCAAGTTGTGCTTAATGTCGAAGTCTTAATGTCGGCGGTTCAAACAGCTGAACTGGATATCCGGAAGTGCCGGATTTGAGGTCGACGACGATATCTCAGGAAGGGGGGGTCGTATCGAAGTGCGGTTTGGACTATTGAGTCCACGGAGTCTTATTAAGTCTTAATAAGACTTATTTGGATATTTTTCGATGATTTTGATTGTTTTATTGATATTTTTGGATTTTTTGATTTCGATGAAAATTTTGCGATGTGGGGTAAAAATCGCGGCTTTCGGCGGCGACGACGATATCTTGATAGCGCCGGGCCGTACAATAAAGCCGATAGCTTTATGGAATCCGCCGGGTCGTAATTAGTCGTTGCTAATAAAGATCGGATGGATTTCGATAAAAGTACGCGTTTTTTTCAATTCTCGAGTTTTGTGTCAAATTCCGATATTAAGCTTAATGTTGTCCTAATGTCGGCTTAAAATCCGACATTAAGCTTAATATTGTCTTAATGTCGTACAATTAGGTTTATTTGGCTTAATGTTTTCCTTAATGTCGCGGAAATCGGATTTGGAGTTTTATTGTCTTTATTGTTTTATTGTTATTTCCTTTACCAAGGCTAGACCCTCAGTATCTCTTTACTATATATAGCATTATATGTACTTAAAACCTATATACACCTAGCCGCTAGCGGGTTAACCGCTAGCCGACCTACTATAGTCTCAGACTCACACAGGTCGTTAAAATGAATAATAAAAAAAAAAAAAATCAAGTTGTGGACAAAGAGGGCTGAGAAGAGTGACGAAGTGTCACAGATCAAAATAAGACGATTTGAGGACTTTGGCTTAGCTTTAGGCCTGGCCTTAGCCTAGACTGTCTGCTATTCAGTATTAGCCCCGGGGGCCCCGGCAGCAGCGATGTTGGCGAATGAGGGCCGGGCCGGCGCGGGCTGGGTCGCCGGGACAGCGGAGGACACTGGAAGGGTCGCCGAGGGCTTGGTTGCAATAGTCTTAGTCTTAGCTTGAGCTTCGACTTTCTAGGTAGTATATTCAAGGTTATTAATTTGAGAAGCTAATTAGTTAGTGACTTTCTTAACTTTACCGAATTCAATATAATCGCGGAAAACCTCAATTAAATCCAGTATTTAAATCTGTTTATTATAAGACTCAGTTATTATATAGACTTTAACTAATAAGTCCTAGGCTTCCAGGATTAGCTTATTAACTAAGTTATTAGTAGTAGTTTAGTAGAGATTCAATTTCAATACTTTATTAATCCCTTCCAGAGTAAAAGGGTTGTTCTGTTTAAGAAGGCGGAAGAGGATTCTACTAAGTCTAGTTGTAATACTGAGAGTGAGTCCAATAAGAGAGTCTGAACTTAAAGCGTCTAAGAGGCCAGATAAGTTAATATTTAGGTGAAATTTAAAAGTTGCTAGGAGCGATAGCGAGGTAATAATATTTATAGAAGTATCTATACTATCTAGTATACTTAAGAGGCTAGACCGAATCGCGGTTAGTACCGAAGAAAAAGAAGTTGAGTATTGATTGATAAAGGTTGAGGAGGCAATTATTTTAAATATTTTTAATACCGAAGTTGATATTTTATTCTCTAAAAGATATATTAATATTAAGAAAGTTCTTATAGGCTTTTAAACAGCCTCTTTATCGATTCCCAAGTTTTAGTTCCTTAATATTATCTTAATACTATCTCAAATCCACGATTTATATTTAATATCATCTTAATATCAAACTATTTAAAAATATTAGAAGTGATAGCGACGACGATATCTCGAGAAGGGGGAGTTGTATCAAAGTATAGTTTGGACTATTAAGTCTGCAAAGTTTTATTAAGTTTTAATAAAACTTATTTGAAATATTTTTAATAAGTTTTAAATATTTTATTAATATTTTTAGATTTTTGGATTTCAATGAAAATTCTTTAATATAAAGTAAAAATCGCGACTTTCGGCGGCGACAACGATATCTTAGTAGCGCTAGACTATATAATAAAGCTAACAGCTTTATTGAATTCACCGGGTTATAATTAGTTGTTGCTAATGAAGATTAGATAGATTTCAATAAAAGTATATATTTTTTCGATTCTCGAGTTTTTATTATATTACTATAGTTTAATTTAAACTAATAAAAGGTGTTATCTTGATTCTTTTAATATTAGCATTTAAGTAAACAAAGCTAATTATATATAAGTTTAGTTCTTTACTAGTACTCACTTTAACTAGTTTATCTACTATTTCGTTTTTATTAATATTATAATAGTTAAAAACTTAAATTAATTTAATACTAATATCTTTATTAACTATTTAAATATTAGCTTTGTATATTCTTATTAGTTACTTCTAGTCTAAGTTATTGTTTAGCGATTGTAGTCTAAACAAAGTAGTTTGATTTTTTTTTTTTTTTTTTTTTTACAACTTGTATAAGTCTAAGACTATAATAAGTTAGTTAGTAGCTAATCCGCTAGCGGCTAAATATATATATAGTATTAAAGTATATATAATACTTTATATAATAAAAGGATATTGAGGGTCAAGCCTTAGTTAAGGAAATAATAATAAAAATAATAATAATAACTTTAAAACTTTGAATTTAAAAATATAATATTAAAGAAAGTATTAAGTTAAACCAACTTAATTATATAATATTAAGATAATATTAAGTATTATCTGTTTAAATATTAAATATTAAGTTGGTATTAAATATTAATAATAATAATTTAATAATTCCAATTTAATTAGTAAGTAATTTAGAGGTTAGATAACCGAGTTAAATAATATTTCTAAATATAAATTATAGTCTTATATAAGAATTCAAGAGTAGCTTCGATATTAAACTTAGTATTTAATAAAAGAGGGAGGCTAAGATAATATATATTAAATAAATTCTTAAACTTAATATAAATATTAGCAAGTAAGTAGTAGCTAATAAGAAAGTATTTAAAAATCTTCTTTTTATTATATTTATATTTATTATTATTAGTCAAGCTAAATCAATATATATAAACTTTGAAGTAGCTATAGTCTAGTTTTAGCTAGTAGAAAGCGTTAACTATAGTTTACTTAATTTTAAGAAAGATTGCTAATTTAAATTTAAAAGCTAATTTATAAGTTGAAATATAATTAGTCTTAAAGTTAATATATTTAAACTTAGATTTAACTTAGTTTAATATTAATTTCTATTTTTAAATCTTAATTCTCTTAATACTAATATCTAAATAAGCGAAGTTAGTTATATAAAAATCTGGTTTTTTATTAATATTTACTTTAGTTAGTTTATTTACTATTTTATTCTCATTAATATTATAATATTCTAGAATCTAAGCTAATTTAATATTAGTACTTTTATTAATTATTTGAATATTAATATTATATATTCTTATTAATTACTTTTAACTTAAATTGTTATTTAGTAATTGAAGTTTAAATAATATAATCTGATTATTATTATAAATTATATATTCTTAGTTTGATTAAGTTAATTAATTAGCTAATTCGATAATTTAGATAATCTCTTCTAATTTATTATTATAAATTAGCTAATTTAAACTAATATTCTATTTATACACTTAGATTAGCTTTTAATTAATATTTAAAAAAGCTAATTTAACTTCTATTCTAGTTTCAATTTATAATTGCAACTTGTTAGTATAAAAGAAATATTAATTATTAACTTATATTAATATTAAATTCTAATAATCTAATACTTCGTCCTCTTTTAATAAGCGATTAATCCGGATATTAAAGAGAGTAGCTAAAATCTAAAGAGGGAATTTAAATAGTTATATCGGTTTTAAACTAGTTATATTAATTAGTAGATATATTAACTATCTAATTCGATCGATTTAAATTAATTTTAACTTTAACTTTAATTTTAACTTCTTAATCTATAATAAGATTAGCTAATTACTATTTAAATTTATAATATCTTAGCTTTCCTAGTAACTATTATAGTAATTATTATAATAGTAGTTATTATAATAATCTTTTTAAAGAAGTTTATAAATTAAATAGCTTCTTAAAAGTTTAAAAGATTGAAAAATATATTAATAAGTAATGTTAGTAAGTTTAATATCTAGAAGTATTAGTATAGCTTTAATATCTATAATTAAAATAAAACTAGTTTTAAATACTTTTAATATCTTCTAGAATATAAGATTTTGAAAATTGTAAAGTTAGTTATTAAAACTAACTTATCTTTTATATTAAATTAAGAAGTTGTAGTTAAAGATACTAATAATATAAGTAATATATAGCTAATATACTATAAAGAGGAATAAACTAATCTAAATATTAACTAGTCGATTAATTTAAAGAAAGGTTGATTTAGTTTAATTAATTCGAATTAAGATATAATTCTTATATTTTAATATATTATCAAACTAAATTCCTAGCTACTTTATTAACTTAGAAGAATATATAACTTCTTAATTTAGTAATTTAACCGAATTAGTTATTGAATATTTAGAAAAGAAATAAATTAGTTTAGTTTTTCTAAAATTAAACTTGATATTATTTATTATTCTAAAAGTATATAATTTATTAACCTCTTTTTTTAAAATCTTATAATTCTTTTTAAAACTAGTTAAGCTAGCTACTAACACGATATTATTTATATAGTTTTAAATTAAGTAACTAATAGTTAGGAAAAGATTCTTAATATAAATTAAAAATAAAATCGAACTAATTAAATTACTTTAAAGAATTCTAATATTAATAGATTTAAAAGGTTTAATTTGATTATTAAAAGCTAATCTCAATTATCTAGCTTTCAAGAAGTAATTAATTTAAGTTATAAGATTAAATAGAAGTTTTAACTCTTTTAAAATTATAAATAACTAGTTCTTAAATATATAATCGAAAACACTTTTAATATCAAGAAATAAAACTAAAGTCTTAAATTTATTTATATAATCTCCTTCGATTTTATTCGCTAATAATAATATTATATTAATTATAGATTTTTTTAATTAACTTTCAACTTGTAAATTATATAGTAAAGTATTAATCTCAATTAAATAGTTTAATCTTTTTACTAATATCCTCTTACTAACTTTCTTAAAGTAGTTTAATAGTAATATTACTTTATAAGTTTTCGAAATTAAATAATTAAACTTTTTTAACTTTTTAAAAATAATTTTTATTATTTAGTACTAATATATTAGATAATAGTTGAAATTGATAAGAAAGTTAAAAACTTTATAAAATAAATTAAAAATAGTTTAATAAACTTTAATAATAATTTCCTAGTTAATTCTATTTAGCTTTGAAGTTTTTCCTTTGATTTTTATTAAACAAGCTTTTTCCAATTTATTAGTAATTAGCTTAGACTAAATATCGACTTTATAAGTATTTTAAGTAAAACTAGTTGAAATTAAAGGTTTTAGAAATAAAATAGCTTTTAAAATAACTACTTTTCTATTAAAAGTTAACTAGTTTAAAATCGAAAGTAGTTGATAACTCAAGTAACTTTTAATATAATTAAAAGCTTTAAAAATTAATTTCAAGTTTTTTATCTTCAAGAAAGTATTCTAATAACTCTGTTTAATATATTTAATAGCTGAGAAATATAAATTTCTAATTAAATTATAGTTTTAACTTTGATTTCTTTATTTTTTTAATATTACTTTATATAACTTCTTTAATTTAGAAGTCTATTATAATTTAACTTTTAACTTAGACTTTATTCTTAAAATTATATTAACTATTATTAACTCAATTAGTTATATTAACTTAGAAGAGATATTCTTAAAATATATTATATTTAATATTTTAAAGTTTAACTTAGTTCTTGTAACTTCTAAAAAGTTTTAATTGAGAATTAAACTTTTCTTAACTAAATCAACTAACTTGTTTTTAAATAAATTCTAATTAGTCTTCTTAGTATTAAAAAACTGAAATAAATTTAAATAATTTTGAAAATTTAAATTCTTGATTATAAAGAAGATAGATAAATAATTTAAATTTAAACTATTTAATATTTACTAATTATTTATATACTTTACTATCTTTAAAGTAGTAAATATTAAATTTAAAACTAAGAAGCTAATACTTTGAAAGAAGATTTTAACCTTAACTTTATTTAAAAGTTCGAGGTTATTATTTTCAATTTAATTAGTTAATCGAGTTCTAGCTTAAGTATTAGCTGCTAAAAGATTTTATTAAAAATAATAAATATTAAAATCTTCTAAAATAAACGAATTAATTAAAATAGCTTTTAAAAACAAACTTCTTTTAACTATTTTAAACTCACTTTCTCGCTAACTAATCTTGTTGTAAATATTAACTATCTTAAGTATATTAATTTCTTAGCTTAGTTAGATTATTAATAAGTTTGAATTTAAATTATCTGATATTAATATTATATTAATTTTAAAAACTTTTAAAGTATATATTAAGATTCGAAGTTTGAATTCACAAGTTAATATTAAAAGCTAGTTGAAGTTAAGATAAATTATAGACTAACTTTGAAAGTAGTTTTAATCTTCAATTATAATCTAAGGCTTTTAGATTATTAATAAGTTAATTTTTAACTTGATAGTAAAATTAAAAGCTACTTTAATTTTTAATAAACTTTTATTAAAATTCACTTATAATATTCGAATATCCTAATTATTTATAAACTTATATTAAGTTTTTTTATAACTTTATATACTTTATATAATTTAGAATTACTAGTATAAAGTAGTAAGTAATTATAATACTTTAAAGTTAAATAAGAATAAGTTTTTTTATAAATACTATAAATATTATAAAAGTGTTAAAAGGTTAAATAAAACTTTATATATAAACTATACTTAGTTTAGTATTAGTAAAATTAAATTATATACTCGAATTCTTAATATTTAGTATATTAAGTTAACTTTACTATATTTAATAATTTCTTAGTTTTAACTAATATTCCAATAATATAAATCTAGTTTTTTATATATCTTTTAACTTTCTTATTAGTTTTAAATAAAACTATTATTAATTCAACTTACTTAATTATATAATTAGCTTTTAAAAAAAGCTAATAAGAAGTTTTAATTAATTAAAAGTTAAAAAAGAAATTGAAGGTTTTAATCTCTTTTAAAACTAATCTTATACTTTTAAAAGTATTGAAGTTACTTATAAGAATTCTATAGAATACTACTTTATATTAAAGTTTATTCTTTTAAATAGTTTTAAAATTAATAAGATTTTTTTAAATATCAAGCTTCTCAATTAGAAAATCAATAATATATAAAAGTGTAGTAATTAAAACTAAGTTCTTCTTATTAGTAATATTAATAATAATTGAGATAATTAAACTTTTAATCTTTTTAACTTTAAAAACCTTATTTATCGAGTTGCGAATAAAAAGAATAAAGAAAGAGGTTAGAATATTATAAATTAAAATAAGTCGATTCTATAATTTAAACTTAGTTTTAAACTTAGCTTTAACTTATACTATCTTCTATTTAGAAGCTTTAGAGGTTTTAATAATAATAATATTAGCGAAGGTAGCTTGAATTAAATTTTAAGTAATTTTTATAACTTTTAGCAACTAAGTTATTAAGATAGTAGAGATTATCAAGTAGGTTATTAAAAGTATAATAGAAGTTTTAATAGAGGTTTTAACTTTAACTTAAGTTTTAATTTAATAAATTATATATTCTAAATTATTAATCTAAAAGACTAATTAATTAGTAACTTTTTTAATTTTTTTAAATTCAATATAATCTTTAAAAACTTCAATTAAATCTAAGATTTAAATCTATTTAACTTAGAAATTAATTATTATATAAACTTTAATTAAAAGGTTTTAAATTTCAAGAATTAATTTATTTAAAAGGTTGTTAATAATAGTTTAAAGAAAGTTAGACTTTAGAATTTTATTAATCTGATTTGATATAAAAAAGTTATTCTATTTTAATAAGTAAAAAGAAATTCTATTAAAGCTAATAACTATATTAAAAGTAAGTTTTATAAGAGAGTTTAAATTTAAAATATTAGAAAGGTTAAATAAATCAAGATTTAAATTAAATCGAAGAGTTATAAATAATATTAGAAATATAGTAATATTTATAATATTATTAATACTTAATATAGTTAGCAAGTTAAACTGAATAATAGTTAGTATCAAAGAAGTATTAGAGGCTGAATATTAGTTATTTGAAGTTAAAAGAGTATCTATTTTAAATATTAGTAATAATATATTATTTAATATAATATATTTAAATTTAAATAAGTGTTTTTAACTTTTAAATATACTTCAAATCCTTAATACCTTCAAATATTTACAATTAAGCAAGTTATATTTAATATTATATTCTTAATATTATTAATTTAGATAATTGAATTAAATATTTAAAAAGGTTGAAAATAATTATAATAATAATATCAACAATGATATCTTAAATATTAAAAGGGGTATTAAGATATTTTTAAACTCTATTAATCTGCAAATATATATTGAAGCTAGTTATATCTTTTTATTAATATTTTTTAATAATATTTATTACTTTTTCAATGTTTTTATAATTTTTAAATGTTTTTAATAAAAATTTCGAAATATAAAGTAAAATATTGTAAAAACAACAATAACGATAATATCTTGATAATATTAGATTGTATAATAAAGCTAATTACTTTATTGAATCTACTATATTATAATTAATAAGAATACTAAAAGATTAAATCGATTTAAATAAGAATTTAAGTTTTTTCAATAAAAGTTTATATATTTTTTTTGAAATAGCCTAATTATTATTGTAAATTGTATATTCTTAGTTTAGCTAAGCTAGTTAGCTAGCTAATTTAATAGCCTAAATAATTCTCTTCAATTCACTATTATAAACTAATTAATTAAAGCTAATATTCTATTTATACACTTGAATTAACTCTTAATTAGCGTTTAAAAGAGCTAGTCTAACCTCTATTCTAATCTCGATTTATAATTAAAACTTGTTAGTATAAAAGGAATACTAATTTTTTTTTTTTTTTTTTTTTTTCATTTTAACAACTTATATAAGTTTAAGACTATAGTAAGTTGACTAGCAACTAACTTATTAACAGCTAGGTATATATAATATATATAGTGTTTTAAGTATATATAATATTATATATAATAAAAAGATATTAAAAGTCTAACTCTAGTTAAAGAAATAATAATAAAATAATAATAATAGTGTTTTAAATTCAAACTTCAACTTATAATATTAAAGAAAATATTAAATCAAACTAGTCTAATTGTATAATATTAAGATAATATTAAATATTAAATATTTAAATATTATATATTAATCTAATATTAAGCTTAATAGTAATAATTTAGTAATCTAGTTTGATTAATAAGCAATTTAAAGATTAAGTAACTAAAATAAGTAATATTTTTAAATATAAATTTCAGTTTTATATAGAAATTTGAAGGTAGCTTCAATACTAAGCTTAGTATCTAATAAAAAGAGTAGGTTAAGATAGTATATATTAAAGATATTTTTAAACTTAGTATAAATATTAACAAGTAGTTAACAATTAATAAAGAGGTATTCAGAAGTCTTCTTTTTACTATATTTATACTTGTTATTACTAGTTAAACTAAGTTAATATATATAAACTTTAAAGTAACTATAGTCTAATTTAAGCTAGTAAAAGGCGCTAACTGTAATTTACTTAGTTTTAAAAAAGATTGCTAATTTAAATTTAAAAGCTAATTTATAAATTAAAATATAATTAGTTTTAAAGTTAATATATTTAAACTTAGATTTAATTTAGTTTAATACTAATTTCTATTTTTAAATCTTGATTCTCTTAATACTAGTATTTAAGTAAGTGAAGCTAATTATATAAAAATTTGACTTTTTATTAGTATTTACTTTAATTAGTTTATTTACTATTTCATTCTTATTGATATTATAGTAACTTGAAACTTAAATTAAATTAATATTAATACTCTTATTAACTATTTGAATACTAATATCATATATTCTTATTAATTACTTTTAATTTAGATTATCGTTTAGCAATTAAAACTTAAATAAAGTAGTCTAATTATTATTATAAATTATATATTCTTAGTTTAACTAAGTTAGTTTACTAGTTAATTCGATCGCTTAAGTAATTCTTTTCAATTCACTATTATAAACTAGTTAATTTAAATTAATATTCTATTTATATATTTAAATTAGCTTTTAATTAGTATTTAAAAAAGTTAGTTTAATTTCTATTCTAATCTCAATTTATAATTAGAACTTATTAGTATAAAAGGAATACTAATTATAAACTTATATTAATATTATATTTTAATAATCTAAAGCTTTATCTTCTTTAGAAAGACAATTAATCTAGATATTAAAGAGGCTAATAAAAGTTCAAAAAGAGAATTTAAATAATTATATCAGTTCTAAACTAATTATATTAACTAATAAATATATTGATTATTTAATTTAATCGATTTGAAATAACTTTAGCTTAGACTTTAACTTTAACTTCTTAATTTATAACAAAACTAGCTAGTCGCTATTTAAGCTTATAATATTATAATAATTATTATAATAACTATCTTAATAATCTTTTTAAAGAAGTTTATAAATTAGATAATTTCTTAAAAGTTTAAGAGATTGAAAAGTATATTAGTAAGCAGTGTTAGTAAGTTTAATATCTAGAAACATTAATGCGGCTTCGATATTTATAATTAAAATAAAGCTAGTTTTAAATACTTTTAATATTTTCTAAAAAGTAAAGTTCTAAAAACTATAAAGTTAGCTTTTAAAATTAGTTTATCTTTTATACTAAATTGAGAAGCTGTAGTTTGAGATACTAACAATATAAATAATATATAGTTAGTATATAATAGAAAGAGATAAATTAGTTTAAATATTAACTAGTCGACTAATTTGAAGGAAAGTTAATTTAGTTTAACTAATTCGAATTAAGATATAGTTTTTATATTTTAATATATTATTAAATCAAATTCCTAGCTACTTTACTAGCTTGAAGAAATATATAAATTATTAATTTAGTAATTTCATTAGATTAGTTGCTAAACTTTTAAAGAAGTAAATTAACTTAGTTTTCTTTAAATCAAACTTAATACTATTTGTTATTTTAAAAGTATATAATTTATTAACTTCTCTTTCTAAAATCTTATAATTCTTCTTAAAACTAGTTAAACTAGTAGCTAATATAATATCGTTTATATAGTTCTAGACTAAGTAACTAATAGTTAGAAAAAGATTCTTAATATAAATTAAGAATAAAATCGAATTAATAAAGCTACTTTGAGGGATTTTAATATTAATAAATATAAAAAACTTAATTTAATTATCAAAAGCTAATCTCAACTATCTAGCTTCTAGAAAGTAGTTAATCTAGATTATAAAATTAAATAAAAGTTTTAACTCTTTTAAAATAGTAAGTAGTCGATTCTTAAATATATAATCGAAAGCCTTTTTAATATTAAAGAATAAGATTGATATCTTAAATTTATTTATATAATCTCCTTCAATTTTATTTACTAATAGTAATATTATATTAATTATAGACTTTTTCAATCTACTTCTAATTTGAAAGTTATATAGTAAAGTGTTAATCTCAACTAAATAATTTAATTTCTTTATTAATATCCTTTCACTAATCTTCTTAAAACAGTTAAATAATAATATCACTTTATAAACTTTCAAAATTAAATAATTAAGCTTTTTTAACTTCTTGAAAATAACTTTTATTACTTAATACTAATAGGTTAAGTAGTAGCTAAAATTGATAAAAAGGCTAAAGATTTTATAAAATAAGTTAGAAATAACTTAATAAGCTTTAATAATAATTTCCTAACTAATTCTATTTAGCTTTAAAGTTTTTCTTTTAATTTTTATTAAACAAACTCTTTCTAGTTTGCTAGTAGTTAGCTTAGACTAAGTATCAACTTTATAAATATCTTAAATAGAACTAGTCGAAATTAGAGACTTTGAAAACAAGGTAATTTTTAAAATAACTACTTTTTTATTGAAAGTTGATTAGTTTAAAATCGAAAGTAGTTGTTAAGTCGAGTAGCTTTTAATATAGTTAAAAGCTTTGAAAATTAACTTTAGGTTTTTAGTCTTTAAGAAAGTATTTTAATAACTTCGTTTAATATACTTAATAATCGAAAAATAAAAGTTTCTAACTAAGTTATAATTTTAACTTTAACTTTCACTTCTTTATATTCTTAATATTAATTTCTGTAATTCCTTTAACTTAGAGGTTTATTAAAGTTTAACTCTTAATTTAAACTTTATTCTTGAAATCGCGTTTATTGCTATTAACTCGATTAGTTATATTAACTTAAAAGAGATATTCTTAAAATAAATTATATTTAATACTTCAAAGTTTAACTTAGTTCTCGTAACTTCTAAAAGGTTTTAATTAAGAACTAAACTCTTTTTAATTAAATCAATTAGCTTGTTTTTAAATAAGTTCTAATTAGCTTTCTTAGTATCAAAGAATTGAAGAGGATTTAAATAACTTTAATTTAATTTTAGATTTTTAATTATAAAGAAGATTAGATAATAGTTTGAATTTAGATTATCTAATACTTACTAGTTATTTATATATTTTACAACTTTTAAAGTAATAAAGGTTAGATCTAAGACTAACAAGTTAGAACCTTGAAAGAAAGTTTTAATCTTAACTTTATTTAAAAGTTCGAGGTTATTATCTTCAATTTAATTAACTAATCGGGTTTTAGCTTGAGTATTAGCTGTTAAGAGATCTTACTAAAAGTGATAAGTATTGAAATCGTTTAAAATAAACGAGTTAATTAAAATAGCTTTTAAAAATAAACTTTTTTCAACTATTTTAAATCTCTTGTTTTCTTACTAACTAGTTTCGTTATAGATATTAACTATTTCAAGTATATTAATTCTTTAATCTAATTAGATTATTAATAAGTCTAAATTCAAATTATCTAATATTAGTATCACTCTAATCTCAAGAACTTTTGAAGTATATATCAAAGTTCAAAGTTTGAATTTACAAGTTAATATTAAAAGCTAATTGAAGTTAAAGTGAGTTATAAACTAACTTTGAAGATAGTTCTAGTTCTCAGTAATAATCTAAAGCTTTTGAATTATTAATAAGTCTATTTTTAACTTAATAGCAAGATTAAAAGTTACTTTAATCTTCAATAAACTTTTATTAAAATTTATTTATAATACTTAGATATTCTAACTATTTATAAACTTATATTAACTCTTTTCATTACTTTATATACTTTATATAATTTTAAATTACTAATATAAGATTGGAAGTAATTATAATATTTTAATATTAAATAAGAATAAACTTTTTTATAAATATTATAGATATTATAAAAGTGTTAAGAAGTTGAATAAGGTTTTATATATAGGTTGTACTTAGTTTAATATCAATAAAATTAGATTATATACTTGAATTCTTAGTATTTAATATATTAAATTAACTTTATTATATTTAGTAATTTCTTAACTTTGATTAATATTCTAATAATATAAACTCGGTTTTTAATATACTTCTTAATCTTTTTATTAGTTTTAAAGGAAATTACTACTAATCTCACTTACTTAGCTATATAATTAGCTTCTGAAGAAAGTTAATAAAAAGTTCTAATTAGTTTAAAGTTAAGAGAGAAATTAAAAATCTTTATTTCTTTTAAGATTAGTTTTATACTTTTAAAGGTATTAAAGTTGTTTGTAGAGATTTTATATAATACTACTTTATATTAAGATTTATTCTTTTAGATAGTTTTAAAATTAATAAGATTTTTCTAAATATTAAACTTCTTAATTAAAAAGTCAGTAATATAAAAAGGTATAATAGTTAAAACTAAGTTCTTCTTATTAACAGTGTTAGTAATAGTTGAGATAACTAAGTCTTTAATCTCTTTAACTTCAAAAGCTTTATTTATTAAGTTGTAAATAAGAAAAGTTGAAAAGGAGGCTAAAATATTGCGAATTAGAATTAATCAGTTCTAAGATTTAAGCTTAGTTTATAACTTAGCTTTAAACTTTATAATCTTCTATTCGAAAGCCTCAAAGACCTTAGTAATAGCAATATTAGCGAAAGTAGCTTAGGTCGGATTTTGAGCGATTTTAATGATTTTTAGTAACTAAGTTACTAAGATAGTAAAAGTTACTAAGCGAGTTACTAGGAGGGTTGCTAAAGGTATAGTAGGAGTTTTAGCAAAGGCTTTAGCTTTAGCTTAGGCTTCGACTTAGCAGGTTGTATATTCTAAGTTGTTGATTTGAAAGGCTAATTAATTAGTAACTTTTTTGACTTTTCCGAATTTAATATAGTCTCGGAATATCTCAATAAGATTAAGAATAAAGCTTTGTTTTTCGTAGAAGTTAATAAAAGTATAAGCTTTAATTAATAAGTTTTAGGCTTCTAAGATAAGTTTATTAGCTAAATTATTAGTAAGAGTTATATTAAAGGTTGATTTCGAGTTTTTATTGATCTAGTCCGCTAAGAATAAATTAGTTCTTTTAAGAAAGCGGAAAGGAATAGTGTTAGATCTAGTAGTAATATTAAAGGTGAGTCTAGCTAAAGGGTCTGAGCTTAGTATATTCGAGAGGCTAGATATATCAAAGTTAGAGTTGAATCGAAGTATCTTAGATAGTGATAGCAATGATATAATATTTATAGTAGTGTTTATAGTATCTGCGATTACCAGAGAGCTTGATCGAATAACTGTTTATATCGAAGAAGTGCTGGAATCCAAAGTTGGGTGTTAGACAAAAGTTGAAGGGTCTATTTTGAAGACCGACAGTGATATATCACTTAATATAGTATATTATAACTTAAACAAGTGTTCTTAGCCTTTAAACATACTTCAATTTCTTAATACCTTTAAATATTCGCAATTAAGCAAGTTGTGCTTAATATTATATCCTTAATGTTGTTGGTTCAAACAGTTGAAATAGTTGTTTAAAAGTGCTGAAAGTGGCGGCAACAGTAGTATCGACGATGATATCTCAGGCGCTAGAAGGGGTACCGAGGTGCAAATAGGCTTTATCGGTCTGCAGACATACGCTGAACTTAGCTATATCTTTTTATTGATATTTTTTTTTTTTTTATTCATTTTAACAACCTATATAAGTCTGAGACTATAGTAGATCGGTTAGCAGTTAATCCGCTAGCGGCTAGGTGTATATAAGTAAGGGTTAAGTATATACAATATCATATATAGTAAAGTGATATTGAGGGTCTAGCCCTAGTAAAGAAAATAACAATAAAACAATAAAAACATTACAATATCCTAGGTTATTCATCGAAAAAAGACGAATTCTTATCCAAATCGATCCGATCTTTTGGTACTTTTGATAATTATAGTACAGCGGATTCAATAAAGCAATCGGCTTTATTGTACGACCCGGCGCCGTCGAGATATCGCTGTCGCCGTCGATTTCGTCGATTTTGACCTTATATCACCAAATTTCGAAAAACTTTCAAAAACACAAAAACATTAATAAAAGTAATAAAAATCATTAAAAACATTATTAATAAGTCTTAATAAGACTTAATAAGACTCTGCGGATTCGATAAAGCAACCCGCATATTAGTACAACCCGCGGTTCTCAAGATATCGTCGTCGCCGACGATTCTAGCACTTCCGGCTCCCAAGATTCAGCTATCTAAACCAACAATATTAAGAATATAATATTAAGTATAACTTACTTAATTGCAAATATTTGAGGGTATTAAGGATTTGAGGTATGTCTAAAAGCTAAGGACACTTGTCTAAGCCTAAGTACACTATATTAAGTGATATATTATTGTCGGTCCTTAAAATAGACCTCTCAACCTTTGTACAACAACCAACTTTAGATTCTCGTACTTCGTCGGCTGTTACTACGATCCAGTCCAGCCCTTTTTTTTTTTTTTTTTTTTTTATTCATTTTTACAACCTGTGTGAGTCTGAGACT
>JANHAD010000284.1:0-29647 GCA_026226035.1 Clarireedia monteithiana
GTATGTATGTATGTATGTATGTATGTATGTATGTATGTATGTATGTATGTATGTAGATATGTATGTATGTTGTATGTATGTAGTGTAGTTTAAGGTTAGGGGGCAAGGCGAGAATTAGTCGTAAGGCAAGGCAGAGCAGGACAAGCAAGCAGTTGGGATGACGACGCAACCACTCTATCTAATTACAGTTTTGTTTCCTGCTTCCCGATACCATTGGGGTTGGGGTCGGAAAAGGCGCGTGAAAATGTCGAGGCAAGAAATGCCGATCACCCATGTTATGTGGACAATGAGGCAATGAGGACATGACCTCGTTGGGTGAAGCAGGGAGATGATTGGACTCGTTCGGACTCGTTCGGACGGGCATAGCCGCATAGCAGGTAGGCAGGCTGTTAGAGTAGAGAATAGGAAAAACAGAAGCGATCCTGGGCACAGATCACGCAAGGTTGATCGCTGCATCACGTGCAGATGGATGTGTTGTTGTCGCGCGGGGGAATCGAAAAGTTAAGGGTGAGTGCGAGAGCATTTCGACGAGAAACTTGATTGATTCTCTGCTGCCTGTTGACCTGCCTTGCTAATTGCTTGATAGTTGCACAATGCATCCTGCCCAATCTTCTCGTACCCCTAATGCGATACATCCTTCTGCCCAATGCGACCAGAAAAATAATACTTTCAACGGAAATACGGCACACCTACTTCAGCTCAGCGAAAGATTCGGGGGCCGAAACGGATTCCTATCCTTAACCCTATCCTTATCCCTATCCCTATCCCTATCCCTATCCCTATCCTGTCCTCTTTCTACCCAACGACACCCATAGCCTTCCCCAGGCAGCACAATTTCTCATCTCATCCCCCGTGAAGTGTTGATACAAACAATATGTTGTCGTTGGGCTGCAAGGCATACTCGGCCTCGCCTTCTAATTCCCAGTCTGCGTCGTTGATGAGGACTAGGATGCCTGGGCGACTGTATGTTATGGTTTCCTGGTTAGTCGTCGCCGCGCGCCGTGTTATTACCTAACTATTTCCTACCTGCTTGGGGGCGTGATAGAGATAGATAGGGAGGAAGATGGGAATGAAGGACTTACACGTGATCATCTAAGATAAACATCTCTCTCCTCGAATCTTGCATATGGTGTTCGCATAGATGTGTCACTAACCATCCGACAGTAACGGGCTTCTCCGAGGACTCGGTCGAGGGAATCGTGAGTTTGAGTGATCGTTGGCCGGAAAATAGCATTTCGAGACCGCCGCTGGAGACAAGAGGCATTAGTCAATGGGATGCGTTTGGGGGTGCGGGGGTTTTGGTGGGGGTTTAGATATAGCAATGCTATAGGGATGGGGATTTAGTAATAGAAATAACTTGCGTGAGCTCTACCGTTATCTGCATTGTTGAGTCCGCCGCCATGGCGCGCAATTTTTGCTTTGATAACAAGGTGGAGTTTGAGGTTGAGGTTTGTGGATGTGGTCCAGCGCGTGAGTAAAAGTTCTTCAACGGCGAGGTTTGGCGGCCTCGCTTAATTGCTTGAGTGGCTTTTAGCTGTAAGTTGAAGCTTTAATCTATCGTGCATGTTCAGATCAGACATGTTGTTGAAGATGTGTAGATATAGACTCAACATCTCTTTGGGCATATAGAGTATATCTGCTGGTGACGGAAATCATGGTTGATATGAAAAGTTACATATTACAGCCCTCCCTTATGTCCGACTGCACAGGTGATTGATTTGTGTGGTAATCTTACATAGTCTACATCACAATATAGCATTTTGTTCTGGTGTCTTCGACTTTCGTATAGTTACACATTATCGTTCCATACTTTAGTCAAAACCTGATTGGGGCGAGGAATGGGGGCCGTTTCTTACAGAGAAAGTTCTCAATTTTTACCTCTTTCAACTTGCATGATGTTCTGGAGACGACGGCATACGGCGATACATATACATGGTTTTCATGGAAGCAACAAGCTTGTTCATTTCATTACATCGGAGATATTGATGTTATCATGAGATAGTACGTAAAGCTGCACAAACATACACAAGTTGTACTCCAATGCTTGGAATCGTGATTCTGTACCGAACTCTGGGATCCAAAGAGTCCATGCCGATCAGTAGTTATGGTTCTATGGTTAAACAAACAGGAGTAAGAATATCTGATTTATAGCCTTACGAAAGATAAACTCGGTGATGAGCGGCGCTTTTGGTGATAAAGTCGTTCAATTCTCGGATTTGAAGCTCGCAAAGTTAATTACGGGAGCAAAAACACCTAACATTGGAATGGGTTTAGATTATTGACACAGAATATAGTTCTTTCAAAATACATAGATCTATAATACACAGGGGTATCTTGTAAGTATATATATCATCAGTTGATACATCGTACTTTGCCTCATACTCACTGTACCGTCGCCCAAGCTACCAGCATCTATTCCAATGCCAGAAATCATGCTTCAAACATCAGCCTCATCAACATCTCATTCTTATTCCCATCTTAATCTCTATTTCATCCCTATTTCATCCTATTCTTTCACTTCCTCGTCCTCTTAACCCATCTCAAGCCAGCCCTCTCTGGCCTAACTATCTCATGCCACATCGTTCCCTGATGATCCACCACCGGACTCACCTTCCAAGCCCTCTCCCTTGCCTTCTCCATCGTCTCGTTCTTCCCCTCAACCGCAACTTCCACACCATACTCTCTAAACAGCACAGCCAGTATAGCTACAAGCTCAACTTGCGAGAACCGCTTCCCGGGACAAACGCGCTGACCCCATGCCCAGGGTAGGAAATGAGCGGAGGTGTCGGGGAGGAGAGTTTCGTTTGTGAATGGGTCAGACTGGATGGGATCGAAGGTGACGAAATGCGTGGGATTCCATTCCAAAGGGTCGGAACCCCAGTAATGTGGATGTGTGTGTAAAGCGGGAAGGGAGCAGTGAACGGATGTGAAAGCGGAGATGATGTAGGTTTTTTTTTGTTGATGACGAGGTGTTGTGGGGTAGCATTGGTGGTTTTAACGAGTAGGGAGAGGGGGTGGAAGATTCGGAGGGATTCCATCTAGGGGGACGAGTCAGTTGGTGCTTGAACAAGAAAGAAAAGTACTTACCATGACAGCACTACAGCGTTTCAACTTGAAGAATGTTTCATAGTGCCATGATTCGACATTACTGTCGGGCAGGTAATGGTTGATCTCTTTTGATATCCACGTCTGCGTCTCTGGATTTATTGCCAAATGAATAAGAAGATTTGTAAGATCTTGCCTTTTCCTGGATATTACAAAAGAAATCAGGCAGAGGAAGTGTGAGAGGGAATAAGCATAGCAGGACTCGAGGAGGTAAGAGTGAGAGGACGACGAGGACGGAAGAGGGGATGAGATAAAAAGGAAGAGGACGAACAGTAAGCAGATGACTAGGAGAAGGCTTTAGAGTATAATATCCCAAAAAGCTACAAGAGATGCAATCAACAAGATATTGAAGAGACGTTCGACAGCGATCTATTTATTTAGGAATTTTACAATCCCTCCGCCGAATTTTTACTATTCTATCATTGTGAAAATCAAGTTTCTCTTAGTAAGATTATAACTCTTGGTAGTTACTTGCTACCTCGTAATCTTTACTAGTGAGAGATATCTCGCACAGCCGCAGTGAAGCAATTACATATAAAACCCCAGGAGCCAGTCTAGCAGCTGCTAAGTTGATATATATCCATGTCATGGGCCATGGCATCCCTCAGCACTTGTTGAATTCTTGAAAAAGCCGAAATCATTCTAATCAGTCTACCTCGCCATCGCTTTGTTCTTTTTTGATGCGAATGAAATAGTAGCTTCTTAAATGCCACCGGCAATGAGTTTCTTTCTGAACCTCTGGAACCTGGCAGAATCAAATATTGTTAATCTCTCAACAATCTTTCTGTATATGTTACACATATTACTTGCGGGTAGAGTGGGGATATAGTGAAAAGTGTGGCCATTAACACGCCCCCAGAGGATCCTTTATTCACATATGGTTTACTATAATCTAATTAACTCTCGTTCTTGCACGCCCAGACTACGCTGGCGTCAATGCCATTCTTTATCTACTCTACATATATAACCCTACCTAATCCATCCGCAACCAAAACTGGACTCCAAAAGCCACCAAACTCAAGCCTCCCATTAAAGAAGCCAAATCTAGCATCGCTTTAGCCAAAACACCTCTGACAACCAAGAATGACATGATGTTCTGTCTAGACTCCAAAAAACCATCTACAATGCTCATCGTGTAATCTATACACTTTAGATATAAAACGCCGCTCCCATGTGTATACATACGAATATAGATACACCTCCTCTAATCAAGCAAGCTGGCGCCTTCCTGTTGCAGCCTCTTCGGCGGTGGAGCTTGGATATACGCCGTAGCCTTAGCCATCATCTTCGAGAAGTAATTCGCAATCAACTGCTCACTACATCTCGTCCAACAAGTCAGCATATCATCCAACCACATCTTTGACATACGTCATGGCCTAGAGGAAGGAAGGAGAAAAACTTACGTGTAGAAACTATGATCAGAATTATGCGGACCCACCAAATTATGCGCCAATTCATGCGCCAACACAACCCACCAGTATGCACCAACTTCCGCTTTCTCCGCACCGATACCGCTTTCAATCTTCCGTTGATGCAATTGTGCGTAGAAGCGGAAATTGCAGAAGATACTTCCGTTGCTGTTGAAAGCGATGGTGTTGCCTGACTCGTCGTAGAAGATGTGGATAGCTTTTCTTGGGAGGGAATAGATATCCGCGGCTTCGTGGAGGAGGGTGGCGAATATGTTGAGGGAAGATGCATTGCTGGAAAGGAAAGCAGATGGATCGGCCATGGTTTTGGCAATGAAAATACGTGTTCCGTTCGAAGCGTCGGCGAGGAAATTGATGTTGTGTCCTGATTGCGAATCGCAATAAGAAGCTTGTTCTTTTACAGTAGTGGTATTGGGCTGAGAAAATAGTGTAGAAGAATCATGTGCCCTCGAAGACTTGATAGCGTTGAGCAGATTTTGTTGGATTGCCGCGGGAGAGGTGACCTTTTCAGTTGTAGGCTTCTTGTCCTTTAAGTCAATTTCCTGGTACGGTGGAGGGTTGTCTTTGGTAACATCCTCAGATGTGGTCGATGACCTGCTTGTGTCATCACTGCTACCACTTTCGATGCCCAATCGTCTGGTGAGGTTGGAAAACAATCCGCGATTCTTCGGCTTCCTTGCTGGAGGTGGGGAATTCTCCGGAGAGTCAGGCCCAAAACCACCGGGCATCGAAACAATCTGAGAATCTCGACGAGATTCTTCTCGTGCAGCTGCAGTGATTGCAGGAGCTTGCTGTTGCTGCTGTTGTCTCCAAATATCTTCCTGCTCCTTTATATGCTGCTGCTCGGCCTCAAGCTGGCGCTCGCGCTCTGCTTCAGCAATACGCGCTTCTGCTGCCTTCGCTCTAAGAATCCTTTCCACATTATACCCTCGGGAACGAAGTTGGTACAAGGAAAGCGTAAGGAATGTTTCAAAGGTGAGGTAAGATTGTTGCTGTGGGCGGTCTAACAAATGTTTACACATTGCTTGACTGATTTGGTAGGTATCGTAGCCTGCTGTAACCAAGAGATTCAAGCCGCGACCACGCTCCTGTACACAAGCCGCTGATCTCTTCTCGGTATTAGACAAGTTCTGACCACGTAGAGACCGCCTGAGTTGAATGCCAGTGACTATCTGTACAGATAGATTCTTCTCCAGCCATCGACTATCACGCTTGACATTCTCTCGAGGGGATTCGTGTAAGAAGAGTTTAGCACGTTCCAAGACATGCTTGCGGAGTTTAGCTGCATCCACTTGGTTGTCCGTTGCATGACCAACGCGGAGATCTTCTTGAACTATATCACTGAGGTTCGATGACCCGAGCGCTAGATAGAACTCCTCTAATCTATCCTCTAAAGGCGCGCAAACGAGGCTTTCTTTAAAAAGCTGATAACTGTTGTAGTCATCAACAACCACGACTGAACCGGGTAATACAAGTTGCCACTGCTTCACAGGCGCATCCTCTAATCCCTCAATGTCAGAATCTCCGTCGTCCAAAAGGCTGTTTGATTTAGGCTTCTCCTTTGCCCCTGCAATCTCTTTTGAGCCGAGTAAGAATTTGGATGCTTTCATTTGCT
Organism: Clarireedia monteithiana; assembly: GCA_026226035.1. Taxonomy (NCBI): domain Eukaryota; kingdom Fungi; phylum Ascomycota; class Leotiomycetes; order Helotiales; family Rutstroemiaceae; genus Clarireedia; species Clarireedia monteithiana. The sequence goes on from JANHAD010000284.1 coordinate 6,148, forward strand.
TGAAGAGTGCTCTGTCTCTTTTAAGTAATGCAAGGTCATCCGCCAAAGTTCTTAAAAGCTGCAAATACTTCTCCGGACTCTGCATGATACCGAGAAGGCGTGCAGGCTCTTGGCAGACCAGTGCAGCAAGTTCCAGCTTTGTTGGCTCATTCTTTGATCCACACTTCATCAGAAATGCATTAGCCTCATTTCCAAAATCAACGAAATCAAATATATCATTGTAAGTGGGTGAGTTTCCAAGGTAGCATTGTCGCGGCGACAGATACTTCGTCTTTGTTGTTTCTGGCGCTTTCTCATTCAAGAAACTTGAAGATGTCTTCTGGCGATCTGCTACAGGAACAATGGGAGCATCGCCTAGCTTGGCCAAGTTGGCTACACCTAGCTCACCAAGTCTTGCCGAAAAGTAACCAAAGAGCAATATCGCGTCACGACGCGACGTTGGGGGATTCTTGATCAATCGATTCGTGCATTCCGTGATGTGGGGGTTCATGGCTACGCCAAATTTCTACCAAAAACATTGTCAGTATATGCTTCGTGTATATATAAGTATTATTTCAGTACTCTAAACTCACATTGGCATGATTACGGAGGTCCTGTCTCAGAACATTGAAGCCGAGGACTGAACTACTCTCATTGGTGAAACACTCACTGGGCGAAACTCTTCGCTTCTCATCACCCGCAATGGGTAGAAAAGCCTTTGGACTAGAGCTAACGTCGAAATGAACGTAACCGTTATTCTGATGATAATCAATGAAATAGTTCATAGCTTTGTCTCGAAGCGTGATATCAGTCGACGCCATCATATCGATGAGTTCTGGCACTGAAGGGAAACTTCTTAGTCCGAGCATTGATAAGAAACGCCCCTCATTGCTGTTAGATCGATAACTACCAGGAGGTCCAGGCCATTGTATGATGGGCAATTGAAGAGTACGGAGTTTATCCTGTGGCTCGAAAAGCTCTCTCACTTTGTAAAGTCTAGCAGTACCCTGACTAGACTCCATACCTGGTGGCCCAGCTTCAGCAGGGCATATTTGCGAGTCTCTTAACTTTTTGAGATCATCTGGTGGTATGTCGTCCTTAACAGAAGCCAAATACTTAATTAAATCCATGTGGCGCATGTTGTTCGAGATTTCGCCATCTTTGCCTTGCGGTCCTGGGGCTAGGAGTCGACTGAAGATCGTTTCCAGATCTACGGTTTTCCTTACTCCTATGGCAGCCAGAAACTTTTCTTTGACGCCAGGGCACCCAGAAACAGTAGGCAGATCCTGGAAAAGTTTCACGCTCTCGAAGAATGCTTCGCCTGGCTTTTTCATACCGCATTTGGTCGGGATGACCGTGAGACCTTGGAAGAGTGATTGAACAGTCGCTTTGGAGCTTTGACTGAGACCTTCCCAAGACTTAGAGGTGATCTGAAGGACTTTCGCAGCGAATTGTGGCGAGGTAGTTAAGTTTTGTGATGGTCCATTTCTATCTTTAGATTCAATCAGGTACCGTAACCAGGGCACAATTTCAAGTGGCTCCCAGCCTAGTGCTTGGAGTTCATTAGGTTGACACCCGCGACTGAACTCGAACGGAAGCGTAGTCGGAGGTATGGGAACCTCCGCAGGGATTTTGTTCACGTTCAGGTAGTTTGTGATGCTTCCGAGAGCGATAATTCCGCCTTGATTACTGTCTTCTCCTAATGTTGCAACAGCAACTCCAAACAATGACTGGACTGTAAGCCCATCGATCTCGCCAGTAATAGCTTTACGGCCTGCCCAGCTAATGAGTTGAATTAATTGGTCTTTCGTCAACGCTTTCGCCTCCAATTCTTGTTTGACATCGCTAATGGTAATCTCGGTAATAAGTCCAAAGTCTCTGAGTTTCTGAACAAATTCTGACTTGACGAGTGCATCAGGGACGACAGGGATTCCTTCCACAAAGCCACTTAAATCTTCTGTAGCCAGACGAACTTTGGTGGTCGCAAGAATACCCCTAGTACTGTAGACTTCGATGGATGCCTGTCTACAGGCGGTCCAGAATGCCTCTTCGATGATTTCGGATACCCGAGAGCTTGGCGTAGAATCACCAAAAGAGAAAGTCTTCAGAGTGTGTAGAGCTTCAGGTAAGAATTGAGCTATCTCCTGTTTCGTGACCTTGTTTCCATGACCATTCGACTGAGTGGCCCGCTTGATTTTGTTAGAAAGATCTGACATCTCGTTCGCGAATGCCAATCTGGCCATGATACCTGCAACTCGAAGCATTTCGATATTCCAAGTTCGAACGTACCGCGCGTTAAGATCGATTGACTCTCTCTCAACGGTTGGAATCACGGACGGAGCAGATAGATGCATGCCTGCTCCTGTGGTTTGATGTGTAGGAAACCCGATAAACACGCGACCACCTGGCTTCTTTCCGGGCAAAACAGACGCGAAAATATCAACATTCTTCGCTACTAAACTCTCCTTTGCAGATGCTTCGGTCTCATCATACGAAGATGTCAAGATAGCGAGCTTGGTAGTCTTTGGAGGTGGCTTCTTGGTTGCTCGCTCCAGTTCCGACGCGAAATTCGGTTGAACAAACGTCTTCACCTGAGCGGTAGTAACTCGTAAGAATACATTGGTCGTTGTCAAGGCAGTTAAGTCCTCAAGCAATACTTCTTGCATTGCCTTCTCCTCTTGTAGTGCCTTGGCTTTCTGCTGTGCCTGACTATTATTTGAGGTGAGCCGCGAAAAGAACGAACGTAGCGAGGGCATGTCCGCCGAGCTACTACCATAATTGTTGTCATAAGGCGACTTAGACGCGGATGGTTTGGTGGGTTTCCAACCAACTACGCTCATGAATGTGGCGTCCATTTGTACACTCTCTCGCTCAAGACTTTGCACTTTCATGAGACCCTCCTTAGTCCTTGTCTCCACATCTTTCGCAATAGGGACCTCATAACTTGGGGCTGCCTTTTTCTTCAATGAAATGATCTTCCAATCATCAACGTATAATTCGATATTCTGTAAAGCTACAAATGTCAAACTTGTAGCTAGAAACTGTGCTATTGATAGAAGATTGGGCATTGGTGTGGTATTGTTCCGGTAATCGAGGACAAAGCTAGTGTTGGGATTGGCTTCGTCCGGGGGCAGTTGTATCTTTTTCGTGAATAACGAGTTGCCCTTCCAGTAAAACGCCATCGCCTGGTCTCCAGAACTGACAAAAGGATCCTCGCAATCCGCGAATACACTGTAAAATCCTACACCAAAGGCGCCAATCTTTGTTTCGTCCGGGTTTCCCTCAGCGATCCTCTTCAACCTTGACCAGTCATTAACCCCGAATGCTTGCCCGTCATTTGTCACCAGCAATCGCTTCAATGTGTGGTGTAAGAGTGCGTGCTTCAGTATCTCTGATTGATTGGTGGTATGCGGAAGGGGAACTTGTGTCGAAGGAAGCGTCTCGAATTTGATTGTAACAGTCGTTGCTTGCGCATCGGCAGCATTTTGGATTAGTTCTCGCAGAGTTGTCCATTCTCCAGAGTATCTGGCAAGGACCTTATCGATCAAAGCTCTGGTGTTGACTGTGACTGCCTCCTCGTCATCGCCATCCTTTAGAGCATGAGCTCGAAGTTTAGTGAAATCCATCGTCTGGTCTTGTTCGATTTCACTGACTGGTAGAAGTCAGACTCAAGTCAAATATTCCCGAAGACCATGCTGATGAAGAATCGCAAGTGTCAAGCCGTGAAAGAATATAGGCAGTGCAGTTTATGTATGGTGGCGGTACTCGGGGAAGGCTGACAGAAGGCTGACATAGATCTGAACCTCAAATGGGTTTCCTGGGAATGGCTGGTGGACCAACTAGTCCTAGACTAAGTTGGCATAGAAGTAGTAGAGTAGTCTTTGACAAAAAAATATGACCGGAGGAGATCTGGACCAGCAGAAAGTGCAGTTTATTGGATGTGTCGTGAGATGTTTCAAGAATCATTAAGTTAGTCTCTGAGGCAGCATCGGCTTTAACCCACTTGGACCGAAGATAGCCACAGCCCCTAAGGAATATTTGTGATGGTTAACCTTAGCGTAGTTGAAGTTATAGATTGATACAGAAGACATATCCTCGTGCTCTTGTGATTATCATTGACAATATTCAGTTTACCTGATAATCGCAACCAGGGCAACGCGGAGAAATGGGTTTGCCTGTGGCAATTCCTTAATAGATATAGTTCATACTCTGGCGCATCTAAAATGAAGTTTGATGCAATGACAATAGATTAACATTATGTAGACTGTGGGTATCTAGCTATTCTAACGCTGGCAAGCCCGGTTCTAGTTCTCTTCAATGTAGAAATGCTTATTGAAAAGTCATGCAGGCAAGGCATGGCGCGGAAAGTTGGCATCATGACATTCCCGGCATCTTATTCTCTTCGAGTATTATCAGGTGAACGGCCAACTTGAGGTCGCGGATCACGTCCTGAGGGCCAACTCCGCTCGTCGTCATCTCTGCCATGATTTCTTCTCTCAAGGCTCCGGCTTCGATATCTACGGCGTCGAGTATCCGGACTTCGACTTCTGTTTCTTCGACTTCTCCTTTCCGGACTGCGACTTCTTTCTGTTCGGCGCTTCCTGTCCGGACTACGGCTCCTGGCTTTGCGGCTTCTGATTTCGTTCTTCTCATTTCTCTCGATGCGGTATCCTTTATTGGGACTGCGACTCCTCTCTCGCCGAGGACTTCCGTCGCGCCTGCGACCCTCATGTTCACGCTCTCTGCTTCTTGAACGATATCGAGTTTTCCTATGGCGACGCTCCCTATTCCTCTCCCTCTCACGGCTTCGACTCCTTTGTCTTTTCTTATCCCTACCGCCTTCGCGCCGGTCTCTATTGTCTCTGGTTCGGTCTACCGTTTCGCTGTTCCGTCCTCGTCTCATTAGCCCACCCTTCTGTTCTTCGGCATTGAGTTCCAACATCTCTGCCCCCTCTGTTTTGCCGACAAAATCACCAAATCCTGTCCCTTTTCCCATTTCCTCAATGTCGTCATCTCCTTCCTCAGTTTCCTTGATTACTCTTTTTAATTCCCCGACTTCCACGTTGTTCGCGCCTGTACCATTTCCTCGCGGCGCGACAGGTAAACCTAACGCCCTGGCTAGCGCATCTTCCTCGGCTTCTTTGATCCTTCTGATCTCTTCTTTTCGTTCTCGCGCGCGCTTCTCTTCGGCGGTTTCTTGATCGTTTGTCGTACTATCGGCTTTTGCATACCAATTCAAATCCTTGCCCTTTTGCCATCGCCCCACGGGGGCCATGAGAGAATGGCCGAGATAGTTTTCGCGATGCTGTAAACTGTCAGAGAGGCAGACGTTATGGAAGCTCTGGCCCAGCGAAAACTTACCTGAGAAGACTGCACATCATCCCAGCTGAAATTAACACCTCCACGTGAGCCGGATTTTCTGATCGAAGATAACAAATCCATTTTCAAAAAGTTGTGGGATTCGTGGAAAAGCTAATGGGCATGAAAAAGATATACAGAGCAAGCCAGATAAATCTGCCTCGAGTTCTGACGGGCTACTTTGTGTAACGCAAATTACAGTTCAAGTTGTTGCGGGTGTGCACCAGCCACAAAATCCTTCGAACAAGCTGCGAGGCGTACCGGGGCACGGACCAACTTTTCAGCCTCTCCTATCCAAAATCTAACCTTAAGACATACTCGTGCTTCAAATGGCTCTTTCATTTGTATGAAATCTCAATAAGAGATTCGGGCATTGTAAGATGAAAATGTACTTGATTGATTTCCATCTAAACTATGGAAAATGGGAACCTTTACTAGGTATCCCAAATGAGTCCTTATGGCTCATGAGTTACGCCATTCCAATGTTATTACAGGTGAACAGGAATGTACAGGAGACGGGAGCCATTCATATGCTCTGAAGCTATTCACGGATACAGGAGTCGTTCACCTGTACAGGAGCTGTTCACTCCTACGGGCATCCAAGTAAGTTATTCAACTTTTATAACATGAAAGTTATACTTGGGTTAATGCGAGGAGGCTGGGAAGTATCATGCCCAAGCGCGCAGAATTCTCGAGTCACTACCAACGCCTCAAATTCAATATCTATCGACACATACTACACGATTCCAGGTACAGTCGACGGTTGATATCAAAAGTCTGCAGCTGTACTCTTTATATGGGGTCGATTCAACAAATATAGCCAGTGCCTCCTAGAAAGTTGAATTACAGAGTTCGAGCGGTCGAGAGTTTTTGATCATACTTTCACTAAAAGCCAAACGCGCTTTTGTAATTTCAAGAATGAACTGCGGTCTTGGTAGATCTGCGGATTTTTTAGGGAGGAAGGCCCGGTTTCGTTTGCCTATTCTACCTCGGGCCGTACCCGCTACGGATTGGGCTGTGGTCGAGGTGACCTCGCGGGGACCGATTCCATCCGGCTGTTTCATACACTGTTCCTCCTAAGATATACGAGTGCACAACAGCCACACTGTTCCTCCTAAAATATACGAGTGCACAACAGCCGCACTGTTCCCCCTAAGATACACGAGTGCACAACAGCCACACTGTCCTTGGAGTCGGAAGATCAGGAGCGACCCAGTTTCAAGTACTACACGCTTGTAAGCGCGGCCTGTTGCATTTTGTTTACGGTGTTCAACATATTTCTATTCTTCAATATGGTCATGATCACCAAGCTGACGCTGTTCGTGACGTTGTTCTTTTGCTAGTTATATGCGTTCGTGACCTTGATGAGCTCTCAATGATAGATTCTTGTACCTTTTCAGGGAATAGATGGTCACAAACTTGCAACCCCTGGTATGATCTGCAGTGTAACAAACGCGCCGATGGGAGAGGCTACTCTGCCCATTTCCAACTCGCTTGGCCTCGTGGCACTGCGACATCACACGAGACACGGTGGCGTTGCAGGGTCGCGATATGCAACCCACGGTGAAATGACACGAGAATGGTGGCTAAGTTACAGTCCGACCGTTCACTTGTCAAATCTCTCATGCTCTATTCGTTGCCACTGCGGTCCCTGGCAGACTTTTCTACTATGGCTCCATATGTTAATGCTAGCCATCTAGGGGGTCGGGTCGTTCTGCAAGCCCACACTGATGCAGATAGTACGATAGGATGAGTGATCCTCGAGTTGGAAAGCAGTATGTGGAAGAGGTCACTCATTTGGTTCAGCAGCACTTTATAAAAAAGCGAGCAATCCCGCTGCTCCTCTTCACTTTCTACATCACAATATATACATCAACCAACGGCTTATTCAGTATATCCTCACCGTCTATAACACTAATAATCATGCCCACTTCCAGCTCTCAAAGTCAATCGCACGGTCGCACGAAACCCGCTGACACGAACCGCACTACGAATTATGGAGGTCTTCAGTTGTCAGATGCTGAAAAGGAAATTATCAATACGATAAAGGCGGTCGTGAAGACTCGTGGTACAGAGGGCAACGCCACCGAGACCCCATATATTATTGTCACGACTGACATTGGGAGGGATTTCGACGATCTTTGTGCGCACATAATGCAAAGTGAGCTCGAATTCCTTGGGGCTTCAAAGTCAAAACTATTCGTTGCAAATCTCACTGATGCATGGGTGAGAACTCACTATGATCAATGTGTATTGAAAACTCTGGGTATGAATAAAGTACCAGTCGCCGTAGGAACCAACGGATACTTGGAAGCTCATAATATGAAAAAGGGCATGCATAAAGTCAACGACTTCGAGTACAACCGTACAATCATGTCTATATTAGACATGAAAAAGGCAAATTATCCCAATGGGTTTAAGATGATGGAGGAAATCTGTAAGAGGGTCCGCCACGAGCGAAGGAAGGTGACTTGGTTGGTCATTTCGTCAGTGGCAGATATTTGCCATTTTTCAAGTACCAACTCCGAGTTGTTTAAGGAAGTGACAGAAAAGGTTGTTTTTCAAGGCGGTTACACAATTCAAGAAATTGATGGCCGCCTGACTCTCAAACCGGATATCGTCACCAACAATGATTACGACATGCAATCGGCGCAAGTCTTCTTCGAATATCTGTTCGCTAATGGAATAAAAACCGTCACTTACACTAGAACTGCAGCAGTCGCTGTTCCAATTCCTGCTGGATTCTTCGTCAAGTTGGCTGAGACTAAGCATGTATTAGGGGAGACACTCCAAAAAGTATCTGAAAGACAATGGGCAGGTTACTACGAGACAGCCTGTGGGCCCAAAGAAGACCGGCATAGGGAGGAGCACGATCAGGAGTGGTTTTTGAAATACATGACAAATTGGTATGTGAAGCACAAAAAGGGGGAACTGCCTAGGGACACAAAGCACGTCATGAAATACTGCAAGCCAGTCCTCTATGACGCGCTGGCTGTACTTGGAACAGCTGGCGATGATATACTCAAGGCATTGGGAGTTCTTACTCCAATGAAGGAAGATCCGAGACACAGCAAATTACATCGAGTTGTGGGACTCGCCCCTTTGAAGAGCAATAGCAAGAAAGATCTTTCTCAGAGTGAAATCAACGCCATGGAAGCGGACAAAAAGCAACATCCTGATCATTATACGGCTGACATAGGCATTCATCCAGAAAGAATGTCACAGGTTATCCAAACACTGATTAAGCTGTCGATCTATCGAACATTACTAATCGCCGAAGAAGCCGTGAAATCGAGAGTGCGATCAAGCTCAAAATCATCTGAGAGTTCTGCTAGCTCTGACGATTCCTTTAAAACTGCTAGAACTAGCACACACAGAAATCCAACGGTCAAGAGGCACAGCAACAGTGATAGTGGTAGTAACGGCAGTAACGGCGGTAGGGGCGATAGGGGCGATAGGGGCGATAGGGGCGATAGGAGCAGTAAAAAGGAGGGTAGAACCCACGGCGGCCGGAAAAGTCATGCTGGGTCTTCGAAAACGTCAGGCAGCAGCAGTGTAATATTCGGTTAAGAACTAACACTTAGAGACCTGGTGATATAAAGTCTGAGTTGATCAGAGGTTTAGAAACGTAGTTGAACGTCTTTTGTTTATTTTTTGTATGTGTGTCTTCTTTGCTTTGTATACAAGAAATATAGAATAACGACAGATATTTATGTTAGACTCAGAATATGATATCTGCAATAAATTAATGTCAGCCTTATTTACTCGATGAGATAGATGGGTGGCAGGATGGAGGGGCTGAGGGGGGCTGAGGAGGGCTGAGGGGTGGTATTAGTAACACGTAGAAACTGATGATAATTACTGTACGCTTACCCCACCGCAGTTGCGATTATGAGCCTTGTCGTTTCATGAATTCACCAACTTATTAAGCGCTTAAGAGAATCAAATCCAGCCATAAACAACTACAAAACAACACGGCTTAGTTGGGATCTAGAATATGTATACAACTGGATTCACTTCCAGATTCACTCTAAAATTTAAAATTCTTTATCCCTTGAACCACTCAATATCAGCCCTTTGTTCAACCATGCCGACTGAACACTTTCATTGTGTCAAGTACAAGACTGTTTAATATATTCGGTCCTAGAGTGAATAACAGTTTAACGGCGCATATATATTTAGAGACAATTTTCTTGTTCGAGAAGTTTGGATCCAGCAACTTCTACGGCGCACTATCTACCCAGCACCCACTATCACTATTAGTCGATACGGAAATATCAGCACATCAAAGTTTCAGCTATCATCCTCGCCGCAACAAGGCACGATGTCGACCATTCCTCAGCAAATTTCTGACGAAGAGAAGCAAGTTTACCAAATCCTTTGCAGCGCATCAAGCGAAAATCACCATGTCCCGTTGGTCCTTGTGACTTCGGATATTGGTAAAGACTACGACGATCTCGCAGCGGTGGTGGTATTGAAGGAGCTTGACCGGCTAGGCTTAGTTAAAATAATAGGCTTGATTGCAAATTTGACCCCAGCGGTGAAACGAGCACAGTTTGCTCGAGGCGCTCTCGATACTCTTGGGCTAGAGAATGTGCCCGTCGCTGTTGGAACGAGCGCGGCTACGAAGAGTTTCGAAGTCAAGGACTACGAATTTAATGGTAGCGACGGGTGTCCGGTATCCTTCATGAGCAAGGAGACAAATTTCAAATCTGGACCGGAGCTGTACTTCCAGTTTTATCGAAAAGCACAGGAACTCAAACAAAAGATTACCTTGTTACTCATTTCTAGCTTGCAGGATATCTCAGAGTTTGTTGAGGGCGAAACAAAACTACCAAACGGAACGATTGTGAGCCACGAGAAGCTTTTTATTGAAAATACGGAAAAAGTCATATTGCAGGGCGGCTATGTCTATCATTCTGGAGTTCTGACACCCCAAACCGATGCCGCGAACAATGGTTGGAACTTCCAAGCCGCTGAAAAATTCCACGCTTTTCTTGGAAAGCAAAAACATATTCCTTCAGTTGTCTACGAAAAGACAGCCGCCTTTGCTGCAGCTGTTCCTGTGAAAGTCACGGGAGAATTCGCCGCCACAAAACATCCCTTAGGTCTTCACCTACAGTTCGTTCAGGTGGAGCAAGATCTCTACTTCTACAACACCGCTTGTAAACGCCCTGAGCACCGAGCTTTTGGTTGGACAGATAAAGCATGGTTCTTGAAAAACAGATGCAGTTGGGCAGAGAAACACAAGTACGATGAGAAGCTGGCACGCGAAGGCCCTGAAGATCCTAGAGATATCTTACCTTACTGCAGCTTTATTATGTATGATGCTCTCGCAGCTCTAGGTACATTAGATGGACCTGTTCTCGACAAACTTGGTGTTCTCACCAAACCAGTCGGCTGGAAAAACCGTCGCGTCGTGGGTGTGGCGAAGCCTCCAGCACTTCAGCCTGATGCATCGAAACCAAAGGTGCCTCTTCCTGGAGATCTGCTACCTATTGGGACTGGTATTAACGAGGAAAAGATGATCACTGCTTTGAGGGCTTTAATCAAAGGTTCTTTGTATGATGCTGTTGCTGGAGGACATGATTTACCTCGTAATGGAGGTCGGGAATTGTAACGAAACTAATTGAGTGATTGAGGCTGCTTGCAGCTTTAACTCACAGCAATCGTGTATTCGATTATACTGCTTAGTCTCGAGAAACAAAAATCCGTATCCTTGAATCTATCTCTTATATCAACACTGAAGATTACATACTTATTTCAGCCCGAATTTACAATGTTCTAAGAACCCGGCATACCATAATTCATCGAGACTTCTCACGGGTCTCGATGCACAAAATAATACCGCAGCCCCTTTTCACCAAATAGAATCCAGTTCCTCATCCATCCTGTCCCTCTCAGAACTCATCGTAAATTGTGAACCAACTTAACAAACAACCAGCAACTGGAAATCTACCTAGTGATCTCCTTCATAATTATACAACAACGCTCAATCTTCCGTCGTAAATAAATGCAATCAGAAACATATCCATTCTCAATCCCGCAACCATATCTTTAGATTTCCAAACAAAGAACCATATTTCTCATTTTAAACTACTCAGTTGTTCCTCTTCTAGTAAACAAAGAATCACTCCTCCCCATTCATGGTTTCATATTCATCATTCACAACAATAAAGAAATTTGAAAAATAGGTGACCTGCTTGCATTCAATCGCATACCACCAACTCCATTTTCAATACAATACAAAGGAAAACGCAACACAATATACACCATTAACTCAAACGTCTACATTAACTTGTACTTTTACTTCCACCAGATAAGTCCCCCGATCAGATTTAATATAATATATAAAATGCCAACCCCGACTCTAATAATAAACCGTGCCCGTCCCAATCCCTCCTGGGTGCATGTTACTCCTCCTCCTCCTCCTTCACCCATATACACGCCCACATCCACCACCACAGCAACTCCTCCAAATCAACTCGCGCATTCTTCTCCACTCCACCAAAACCCATCTTCCCTCCCCTCTTCTTCCTCCCCTTCCTCATCAAAGCATCCCCCTTCTCTCTCAGCTCATATCGTGGGCTCTCCGATCTCAGCATCCCCATCTGCAAACGAAAGTATTTCAGCGCAAGGACAGCGGCCGCGGCTGTGGCGCGATCTTACGGTCGAGGAGTTTTATACGAGGGGAGGAGTGGGGGAAGGGGTGGATGAAGGAGAGGAGTGGGAGGAGTGGGAGGAGGAGTTGGAGGAGGAGTGGGTGATTATTCCTGCGCATGGGTACTCGTTTGAGGACTGGGATCGGGATAGGGGTGGAAGTGGGAGGGCGGGAGGGGGAAAAGGAGGAAATTTGAAGGGCAAGAGGGGAAGGGGAGCGGGAAGTAAGAGAGAAGGCGAAGGTGAGGGGAAGAGCGAGGGAAAAGGAAATGAGGTTTCTACGCTGAGGTTTTTATTTGGGTTTTTGTGAGTACTCGGTTCCTTTTTTCTTCTTCTTCTTTTTCTTGCTTCGCAGGGAGAAAAGAAAGAGTGGGCGAGGTGGGGAGAATGGATATATAGGGCCAAGGAGAATAGGTGAGGGGATGAGCAAAGCTAATAGATATTCATTTTGTTTAGGATGTCGTTGAAAGGGTACAACTCAGAAACCAACAGCACCAACACCAACATCAACGCCAACACCAAAAAGCACGAGTATAAAAAGGGGCACGAAAGCGCAAGCGAAATTGCATGGAGGGAAGGAATAAAAGCTAGAAGGAGTGAGAATCATTTGAAGATTAGTTGACACCAGGAATGTTGGGAGAGTGGGGATATGTCAAAAGATTGCCGACGTAATTTTTGCCCGATAAGATAAATGCAATCACTTGATAACAACGCAAGTCAATGAACGTTTGTGGCGAGGTGGATGCCGAAATAACATATAGCAGGTGCTAGCGCCGGCATTTGTGCCTATCGAATGGACCAATGGACCCTCGCATACCTTCTCGGCTTACGTCAATCGCATTATGAGGGCTTGCTTGCACTACTAGACGACGAAAAGATGATAAGTTAAATGAGTGACGATGGATAAAAGTGAACTTGAAGAGGAGAATATCTTTGTTAAAAAAAAAGTAATAAAATGGTATGTATATAGGAGTATTCGTAAATTCGCAAAGTATACGCCATGATGATATCGATATCCTTCTATTTAACTCCTTTCCTTCCGGTATCATGCCTTCCTGTTCGCGCGTATATGGTATCCAAATCCCGAAAACACCTGAAATAACCACTCCCTTTCCCCATCTGCTATATTGTTGAGCTTTCAACCACCAGCTCAGAGCTCCATTTCCCCACCATCACCATGCTCTCCTACGACGTGTCTGTTCGCATCGTTCTATCGTCCTCCTTTTCACATACTCCATCAATCGCCCACCTCTTGCTCCATCCTAACAGCACCATCGCCCATTCCTCCACTCCATATCACCATCCTCCATCCATCGAACTTTTCCCCAGACCACTTGCCCTCCCATCCTTAGTAAAAATAAAAATACTAGGGATCTATCTTCTAATCATCCTGCGTTCCCACTCTAGGGTTTGACTTGTGGTTCTGGTTGGGGTATGGAAGAAATCCTGGGGTCCGTCGCCGTAGATTGCGCTCTCCGGGTAAGTAACTGTCCACCCGGTTGTGAAGGTATGCCACAAAGACTTGATGCGGTAGGAGAGGGGCGCTGAAGACATCCTGTTTGTATTGGTAGTGGTGAAGCTTGGTTTGGTTGTTTGGTTGATTTATGAGTGGTGTTATTGGTGTGCAATATGTGATTTGCTGGCAGATATGTAACGCAGTGTGTATGTGTGTCGATATACAGAATCTTGTCTGCTTTATAGGAGGAATATTGTATATATATATATGAAGATGGAAGACTTGCTTATGATGTGCGAGTGTAGAAACAAAAAACAAACAAAAACACCACCAGCGGAACTGCCCAATATTTATATTCGCAAATACGCCACAAACATACTAAAGTATCATATGCCTAGCATACAATATCAAATCATTTCCCTCAAATTTGAAAATCCAAGACACGCCGACAAGGGGTCTCGGTTCGACACAATACTAAGACACTGGGCAGCACAAAGTTTTCATGACGTTGAAAAAAGCTCGGTAGCCTTATGGAAATGACTGAAGGGTCATCATGCATTAACACCGAATTTTCCCCAGCTCCGGAATAGCATTTCCTCTTTTGGCATCAACTTGGTAAGAGAGTTCAGTGTCGAGAAAGTCGCGAAAATGTGCATGCAGTACGAGAACGAAAAACTTGAAATCTGTAAAAGTCTCTGTTGCGCTTTCTGAATCTTATGAGCGCTTGCTGACGGGAGAATTTTCGTGGGCTGATGTAGAACGCGGTGATAAGGATCGTGATGTTCTGGACGAAAGGAGGAAGGGGTATCAACCTCGGGTGTGGCGACTGGAGGTCATGTGACCATTCCGGTTACGGATTGGTCTTTGCTTCTGGAGTCGATGTTCCCTCGGGTTGAACATGCACGACATACTTTTGTATAAGGTCATGCCACTTGGTGGTGTAACCCTAAGGGCGCCATAGCGGCAATTCGGCGTCCTCAGTGTTTGCTTTTCACGCCTCCATAAACTCCGTTGATACCATTTCAATCTCGGAGCCAACTCATACCACGGTGGACGAAATTCTTTCTCGCACAGCTGATCCCGATGGGCCTTGCTCTTCTCAAGCCAAATGCTGCACGTCTCTTCTTTGGCATCTAGAGCTGTCTCGAACCAGTCTCGAACCAAGATCGGCAGCTAGTCACCGGGAAGCTTCGGAGAGTTTACGGCAAGTGCCTGACGACTAACTAGCTTGGTATTCATGATCGTCGTCGTTATCTCAGGTGACTCAGACGCTCCGTCAAAGCGCAGCCTTATTATATTCAATGGATTCTATTGGTTCTTAGCTAATAGTACCAAGTATATTGTCAAAGTCAAAAACGTGATATTCCAGAAATCTATGTTACAAAGTAATTTTATTTTTATTTTTAAGTTTAAGTTTATTAAATTACCGTAGAATCCAGAGGATCTACAGTTACTACTGTATGATTTCTGGCCTGTGCGGCCACTTTTAGTACACTTTTATTTAATTAATATCCTCACTTTTTGACCACTTTTAATTACTTCTTATCATGCCTCCTTATATACACTGCACTATCTGCTCTACGAGGGGCGCTGGCATTTATAGCAACCATTGCTATAGGTATACGGACCGGCAACAAGTGCCCCGGGCTGAACATACAGTCGACCGGTGCTCATTATATAAGTACGATCGTCTAGTAGGTAAATTACGAACCTTAACCTGTCGTCGTTGCCTTGATCGGTATTATCAGGTCTATTATTATTGGAAGGGCGAATCTATAAAAGAGATACAAGAATAACGTTCTAAGCAGACATAACAGGTAGTAGAGAAGGCTTTAAAAAGTAGACTACGATAGGAGAATATAAGGAAGACTTGGCAGGAAGATAAAAAGAGATAGAAGAAAGGGAAAGGGATATTTGGAAGTATGAATAGAGATATAGAGGAGTAGTATAGGAGACATGTATTGCCGGCTCGTTTAAGTACTGGACTTGTGAAATATAAGCCCAAATTGCCACTTCTCTAGAAGTGGCGTCACTTTTGCAGTTTTCACAGGAATAGTACAATTCCACAGGTTGACGGGCCGCAAGAAGAAGAGACGCAAGTTGACAAGCCGGAAGAGACACAGGTTGACAGGCTGGAAGAAGAAGAGACGCAGATTAACAGGCCGGAAGAGACGCAAATTAACAGGCCGGAAGAGACGCAGAACTGCTCCAGTTTCTTTCAACTACGCCCGCTACCCCTATTTGAAGGCCGACTTACCTGTAAACTATATAGAAAGCGGACTAAAAAGAGACGTTGGGAGAGAATAAAGAAAGAAATAGAAAATGAATTAAACTCTTGAGTATAAGTTGCTACCAGGCCTCGCTTCAGGCTCGGCCTGGGCTCTGTAAGGAGCTTTCTCTAAATAGCTTGGGAATAACCTCAATATAAAATGCTACCGAGTGAACTGGCATTCAAGTGAGGGAATAGCTAGAGATTTTTTGCGCCGACCATCTCCAAATGATTACTGCAATGAAGAATTGTGCTCTATCATGGTCATCAATTCGAGTTCCAGAAATGCTGTTATGGGCTTCAATAACACTTGCCAAAGTTCACCACATCTTGTCCACTACTGCTTCTTCGGTGCTGCTGTAACTGAGATGGCCTCAAGCTCATTCTACATTACGGAAGACAGTAAACTCCAGCCATTTCTAATGGCTGTGAAGATTCCAAAATAATTCACTCGTTGGGTCGTACTAAAACTGCCGGAAATTGGCATCAATGAGATGTTGGTTGTTGTTGTTGTTGTCGCCGCTTTCATATTGTTGCTTTGAATTCTTTTCTATCTGCGATCCAACTCATTTTCTCCTTTAGCATTCTCATTTCCTCTTTCTTGATCGGTGACATAATGACTCCTTCAGCAATCGACATAACAGCGTATACTTTCAATGCCATAATTTTCGTGCTAGTTAGTTTGAGAGTTATCTTGAGACAGATCAAGCATGAGAGGTATTACTCCGACGACTGGGTAATGTTTGCGGCATTGGGAGCCATTTTTTTCAACACGGGAGTTTATCGACTTGTGGTAAGTTAACTACAGGCTACAGCCCAGACTTTTTGAAGTCAATCCACTGATCTCAATCAGGAGATCCATGGGTCATCGATGCAAGTAATAGTCACCGGCGCCTTTTTAGTCGATGGCAAACCACAAACCAATATAGATGATCTGAGGAGAGGTGGCAATGTCCTTTGCTATGAACAACGCATGTGCTGACATTACAACAGCAACAACTGGAGCAAGACTGATCCTGGCTGGTCGAATTTTATACACATGTTATATCTGGAGCATGAAGCTGTGTATTGTACGCTGAAAATATCTTAAGTGTATACTAATGCGTGCTAATCGTTGTGTTAGCTGATCTACTACAAGAGACTCGTCGCAAGACAGAAGGAATATAGGCTGGTTATAATCTCTCTCTGGGTATTTTGTGCTGCCTGGATGACGGATTTGATACTTTCCCTTACCCAATGTCGGCCTCTTAGGTTACTATGGCAAGTATTACCAGAACCTGCGAAATGCGCTGTGAGTATAAGAAAGACTCCGAAGGGACGTTTAAAGCTTGCTAATTTGAACTCCCAGAATGCGGTAGGCTAATCTCCTCGTTGGAAGAAGGCTTTCAAAACTGACACGATGAAGCGTTACGCTATTCTAGCATCAGGAATCGTGAGTAGATCTTCTAACTTCGGGCAAAACACCTCTCATTCATGATTCATCTAGGCGAACATTGTGACAGATGTTGTACTAATTGTTCTTCCATTACCAATGATCCATCGGACTTTGATGCCTCTCAAGTATGTTGCCATTCCACTTCGCTATTCGTCATTCTGCCCTTTCAAATATTTAACATCAGACAGGTTAAAAATCGAGATCTCAGCCGTCTTTGCAATCGGTATTTTTGTACGAGTTGCCCCTTCAGTATTCTCAACCTGCAAGCCGATTCTGACAATCTTATAGCTCGTCATGGTCTCCATCCTACGCCTCATCATAACTATGGGCAGCCTCACACCGCAGTACCGATTTCTCTGGGGTCTTATTGAATGCCTTGGAGAAGTATTTCCCCCATCTCTCCATAGGCAGATGCTATCAGCTAAAAAGCTTCCTTCTAGACATTCTTCGCGAACGCTCCAATAATTCATAGCTTATACCGCCACGGCCGTTTCAAATTTACGCAACGTAGCACGCCACAAAACCGTTCTACAACTGGTAGAATGGATCGCCAATCTGCTCAGCAAGAGAGAAGGAGTGATAGTGTCGGATTAGTATCTGAAATACCGATGAGAAATCTTGAAGAGATTCTCCCTTCTATACCACGTCTAGCTCACTTTGCCAACGTAAACTCTTTATCCTCTTTTACTCGTTTTCACCCAAGCTAACGTGCCCTATCCTACCATAGTCTAGGTACCCAGCCAACGCCTCCATCTCCAGCAGCACCCTCGAGCAGCAATCCACCATCTCGACTCAGCCCTCTACCGAAAACTCCCACTTCTCCTCCCGCCTCTCCATAGACCAGACTACCCGTCCATCATTCGGCATCCTCCGCACAGTCGAAGTAATGCAAACATTTGATCCCGCCACACCACACAATGCAACCATGGTATCACCGGTCCCGCCGCTCGGCGGGACCGGGTACGTCGCGACCAATATCTCGCATCATGATATGAAACCGGTACCATCGGAGCCCGATCTGTCGGCCTACTCGACGAGTACGGCATCAAATTCGTAGGGGAATATTTAGTTTTGAGGATATTTGAGGGAGGATTGAGTTAAAAAGTTTTGGTGCAGGTCTGGTCGATCGATTGGATACAAAATGGGCGTATTGGATTCGCGGCTCGTTGTTTCTTGTAAATCCCATATCTTTGGTTGATGTTGGGAGTGATTCTGGCATGGATGTGTACAAAGTTAGACCTGACTGGTGTTTGGGAGGCTGTTCACTCGAAACTTTGCGTCGTCATCACCCAAAGGTTGGAAGGCACAGGCAGATGGGGCCTGCGTCCAAAGATGCTTGACGCTTGACTTGCTCCTACCGCTATGCTCCGAACCTGGTTACTTGTCTTCGCACATAGGACCTTATACTCTTTATCTTTGAGTATTTTGCTTTTCCAGGTGCGCAAAAGTAGCTAGTTAATCTTAGATACCGCAATTGGTTAGCTCTAGTTGTACATGTTTCTTAACAATAAATTATGTTTTGAAACCATCAGAGCTGCTCCCCTGGTTGGGGAAGTCCGCCGGCGAGATTAGCTGTTTATTTGGCCGATGGATTTACGTGTGTTGCGAAGGCTCAGGAGGTTTCGTGTAACCGGGGAAGGATTTGAGAATCGTAATCGCGTTGCACAGAATATCCTGGCTATACAGTAAGGAGACGAACAACTGTACGGCATTCTTTAGAGACGCCACATGCAGCACCCCGCGCGAGCACGTGTGAAGCCACAATCGTCGAATGCAAATGAAGATCCTTGACCAACCTACACCTCACGTTCGCAGATTCCGCCCAGCTTTAGATGCGTGGCTAAGATAGACAAGTCAATGCTCCGAAATGTGCCTCTCAAGACCCGGCACTTCAGACGCAATGTCATTCCTTACCGAAGTATCTCGATTGCGTGTCGCGGGTCGCCGAGATTGAGATTCGAGCTGCCCACCAGCTCGATAGTCCCCCGCCATTACAGACCTTTGCACGCATGCTTCAGCACGCAAGCAAATAATGTTCCCGCTTTCCTAAGCGAAACAATATATGCGCTTTCTACTGCTCCAGGCCGAGCTGGCATAGCTATCATTCGAATTTCCGGTCCAGCATGTCTCGATGTAAGTTACAAAAACCCCTCCCCGCACATTGCAGCAGTATATTGACCAACCCAGATATATCGGCAGCTCTGCCCCAGCAAACCCCTCCCTAAACCACGCCACGCCACCCTGAGAACCCTCTACGAACCATCCAGCTCACCATCTAATGTTCTCGACTCCGATGCGCTCGTGCTGTATTTCCCTGCTCCGCGAACCGTCACCGGCGAAGACGTGCTCGAATTGCATATCCATGGCGGCGCAGCGACAGTGAAAGCGGTGCTTGGCGGCATCCCAAACTGCACATCCACGAGCCCGATCCGCTATGCAGAGCCCGGGGAATTCACGCGTCGCGCGTTCCAGAACGATCGCTTGGACTTGGCGCAAGTGGAGGCTTTGAGCGATACACTGGCCGCGGAAACAGAACAGCAGCGTCGTGCAGCTGTGCGCGGCAACTCGGGGAAGCTGGGCCGTACATACGAGGACTGGCGCGCGCAGTTATTGTATGCGCGCGGGGAACTAGAGGCACTGATTGATTTCTCGGAGGATCAGCATTTCGACGAGTCGCCGGCGGAACTTTTGTCGAGTGTTACAGCGCAAGTAGAAGTGATGTTGTCATCCATTGCGGCACATGAGTCAGCAAGTCACCGGGGGGAGCTCCTTAAAAATGGAATAAGGATCTCATTACTCGGGCCGCCGAATGCAGGGAAAAGCTCCCTGCTGAATCAGATTGTTGGGCGGGAAGCATCAATCGTTAGTCAGGAAGCCGGCACGACGCGAGATATCGTGGAGGTCAGCTTAGATATTCGCGGCTATCTGTGCACATTTGCGGATACGGCCGGCCTTCGAAGTCAATCTCAACTACATGAAACGGGAGGCGAGGCAGGATTAGTGATTGGATCCGTGGAACAGGAGGGCATCAGGCGCGCAAAGGCTAAGGCAAATGAATCTGATATTATCATCGCTCTGGCGAGTATCGAATTACGCAACGATAGCTGGGAGGTGCGCTATGATTTCGAAACCTTCGCCATCGCAGCGCGCGCGCCCCACGCTCTAATCGTCGTTAATAAATCAGATTCCGTAACCCCTGCACTCCTATCAGATCTCTTAAGCGACTTTCGGCGCTCACAGACAAGTATTAATCACCTTCCTATCATCCCCATTTCATGCAAAAACGCCCAGCAGCATTCACACGGAGGCATCACCCCCTTTATCGATCGCCTACTCGCTCTTTTCACCACCATGACGTCTCTCCCTGCAGAGCTCGAGGATCTCCTCGCCGTTACGGCGCGGCAGCGTCAGCTGCTTACGGCTTGTGCAGCTCATTTGAAGGATTTTGTCGATGAGTCAAACGCACCACGGGAAGACGAATGCGATATTGTTTTGGCAGCGGAGCATTTACGATTCGCGGCCAATTGCTTGGCGCGCATTACGGGACGTGGGGATGCGGGGGATGTGGAGGAGGTGCTTGGGGTGGTTTTTGAGAAGTACGTTGATTTTACCCTTGTGTTTTTTTTTACCCCGGGAGGGGTAGGGGGGGGGGCCTCTTGGGATCTGGGGAAGTACGTGGTTGATTCTTATTGAATGTTGGCTAATGAATGAATGATTTTTAGGTTTTGTGTAGGCAAGTGATAAGGCGATGAGGAATGTCACTGTTTGATCTGGGACGGGATAGTAAAAAAATGATATATATTTTGTGCTTCTATAAGAATGCGGCGAATGAATGAATACCAAACGTAAGTGAAAGAAGTGAAGAGTAGAGAAGATCTAATAAGCTGAAACGACTGCGAGAAGAAAGATTAAAAATAAAACAAAGACGCCGCAGAAATGCTCAGAGGAAATAAACAGATAAAATGAAAACTCCTCATGCAATGCAAATGCTCAGCTCCTTGTCCCCCCCTTTTTCAATTCATTCTATCCCAGCTGACTAACAAACTCCCTTCAAATGCCATGTTGATGCAGATGCGGATGCCAAAATAACAATTTGTGTCCCTTCCCTCGCCGTCTCGAAATTCCCAATTCCCAAATATCTAAATGCGTTCGAACCAATCAATGCATGCTCTTGCTGTTGCTGTTGCTGTTTCAATGCAGGGGCAAAGTTCTGTCTATCCGACCATCCCGCCCGTTCCGTGCGTGCCCCCCTCGTCTAGATTTAAGAAAATGGGAGAACAGAACAGAACAGAACAGGACAAACGAATATCTGAAATTTTTTGCGTGCGCGTACTAATTGGGTTCGTCTGAATAAATGAAAGAGAGAAGAGGGGGGGAAAAGAGAAAAAAAAAAAAGAAAGAAAAACTCCGATGAACCGATGCCTTCTATATGCTGAATAATTGCGCTGCGACGAATGCGATGCGATGCGATGACTACCCGCGAGGGTATGTTGGAAATCTTTTTGGATAATGGATATGATGCGATGCAGTACTGTTGCGCCGATGGGAATATGCTGAAACGGAGGCGGTCGTGAGACCTATGCTGTCTGTATTGTATTGTATAGAAGGAAAAGATGTATGAAATGAAATCTAATTTTATCGTCTCGTCTCGTCTCGTCTCGTCTCGTATCGTACGTAGTTCTCATAAACTCGTTGGACGGGAAATGGGAAAATAAATAAAACCAAAAAAGTGGATGGAAGAAGAGAAGAATGCAGAATGAATGGAGGAAGGAATGGAGAGGTTATTTAGTTGTATCCACCTCGTCCGTCTTCTTCCTCGTCGTCGTCGCCGCGCTTGTTGATGGGCGAGGAGATGCTGATACGTGATTGGTCGTCGTCTTCGGAGTCTTGGTTAGGACCGTTGTAGCCGCCACGGCCGCGGTTGATGAGAGCTGTAGAGGAGGTGGAGTAGACGGTGCTAGTTGAGGCTGCCATTGTGATGGTGTACTTGATGGTGGTTTGGTTTGGTTTGAGGAAGATGGTTGTTGGAAGGTTTGGTGGTGATGAGGTTGGTGGTTGTTGTAAAGTAGGTTGTTTGTAGATGTGAAGAGCTGTTTGTAGATGAACCTGTAGATGTTGTAGATGATGATGAAAAAGAAGAAACAACAAGAAGAGATACACTGGCTCTATATATAAGCCTGAACCCATCCATCATCCTCCCGAGCACGTAAGTAGGTAGATAGTTGACCCGAGCAGTATCTCGCTCAGGAATGACGACAACGCCTCACCTCATCCCAAAGGTGGGCTCAAATCAATTTCAGCGCTCAAATCTTCCTCTCATAATCATTAAATCGTAATCGAAAATAATCATAGTCATAATAGTCATAATAGTCATACGCTTCTCGGACAAACATGCAGTCATATTGGGCCATGCCATGGGGGTAAATGAGGGACGAGGACCGAGTGAATGAGAAAGATCCTGACAAATCCGCATTCGCTAAATTTACTATACGTCCCTCCCCTGGGATAGATGAGTGGATTGGAGTACTTCGGGTCCTGCATGTTGAGTATGAACATGTGTCTTCAGCCTCCTTCGTGCTCTCGCCGAATTGTATGGGATCCATGTTGATGGGATCCCATGTTACTGGGACGTTCGGACGACGAAAGAGTTGATATTTTGGGTCTTACGCGACCAGGGGGTGCTGTTTGATAAGTTATCCCAATCGCAATCACTATCCCATGCCAATGCTAATAAATTGACTCCCGAAATCCCTATTCCCTTGTCCCTTTTCCCTTTGTCTTTTTTTCTCGGTTCTGAGATTGATGGAGGTGTTTACATTGGATAGCAAAAGAGGATGCCAAGGATTAGTTCCACGACGTTTAGCGCAGTTTCTATTTTGCTTGTTTTTGTCATTGCAAATACCAGGCCCAGACCCGGCCAAGGCCAGGTGCGCGATGCGTGCGTCTACTGCTGCTGCGCAAAAAAATAATATCGCCGGGAGCCCACTGCCCGGTGACTAAAGTGCCTGGACTTAGTTCGTGCTCAAGGCATGGCATATGCACATCAGGCTTTCACCCGAGTCTAGTTTGTAGTACCCCTGAACAGTTGAAGAGAACTAAGTAAGACAGGAAAATAGGTAGCGTCGCATCACAGCACACCACTTGTACCTTGCATCTCATCCCATTCCCAGCAAACTCGAAAATGATCGTCCGTAACACGTTTCCTTCCAGGGTTTTCATGCCTCAAACCAAAAAAGTCCCGTCTCACACCATCCCATACCACATCACGCTATTTCCTCAAAGAAACTGCTCCTTCTCCCCCCCCCCCCCCCCCCCCCCCCCCCCCCCCCCCCCCCCCCCCCCC
>JANHAD010000285.1:0-29582 GCA_026226035.1 Clarireedia monteithiana
TTAAAAGTTTTCTTTTTATTATATTTATATTTATTATTACTAATTAAACTAAGTTAATATATATAAACTTTGATATAATTATAACTTAGTTTTAGTTAATAAAAAATACTAGTTATAACTTACTTAATTTTAAAAGAGATTGTTAGTTTAAATTTAAAAGTTAATTTATAAGTTAAAGTATAATTAGTTTTAAAGTTAATATATTTAAATTTGAATTTAGCTTAGTTTAATATTAATTCCTATTTTTATATCTTAATTCTTTTAATATTAGTATCTAAGTAAATAAAACTAATTATATAAAAGTTTGATTTTTTATTAGTATTTACTTTAACTAATTTATCTACTATTTTATTTTTATTAATATTATAATAGTTAGAAACTTAGATTAATTTGATATTAATATTTTTATTAACTATTTAAATATTAATATTATATATTCTTATTAATTAGTTTTAGTCTAAGTTGTTATTTAGTAATTATAATTTAAATAAAGTAATTTAATTATTATTATAAACTATATATTTCTAATCTAACTAAGTTAATTATTTAACTAATTTGATAATTTAAATAATTCCTTTTAATTCACTATTATAAACTAGTTAATTTAAATTAATATTCTACTTATATATTCAAATTAGCTTTTAATTAGTATTTAAAAAAGCTAGTTTAACTTCTATTTTAATCTTAATTTATATTTAAAACCTATTAGTATAAAAAGAGTATTAATTATAAATTTATATTAATATTAAATCTTAATAATTTAAACCTTTATCTTCTTTAGAAAATCGATTAATCCGAATATTAAAGAGGCTAACAAGAGTTTAAAGAAAGAATTTAAATAGTTATATTAATTCTAAACTAGTTATATTAACTAGCAAGTATATTAAATATCTAATTTAGTCGATTTAAATTAGTTTTAACTTCAACTTTAATTTAAACTTCTTAATCTATAATAAAACTAATTAGTTACTATTTAAACTTATAATATTATTGTAATTATAATAGCTATTATAATAATCTTAATACTTCTTCTAAAAAAACTTATAAATTAAATAGTTTTTTAAAAGTTTAAAAGATTAAAAAGTATATTAATAAACTATAATATTTAAATAAATATTCAAAGAGGCTAGTATAACTTTAATATCTATAATTAAAGTAAAACTAATTTTAAATATTTTTAATATTTTTTAAAAAGCGAGATTCTAAAAATTATAAAGTTGATTATTAAAACTAATTTATCTTTTATATTAAATTAAGAAGTTGTAATTTAAAATATTAGTAATATAAGTAATATATAGCTAATATATAATAAAAAGAGATAAATTAGTTTAAGTATTAACTAATTAGCTAATTTGAAAGAAAGTTAATTTAGTTTAACTAATTCGAATTAAAATATAATTCTTGTATTTTAATATATTATTAAATTAAATTCTCAACTACTTTATAAGTTTAGAGAAATATATAACTTCTTAATTCAATAATTTAATTGAATTAATTGTTAAATATTTAGAAAAGAAATAGATTAACTTAGTTTTTTCAAAGTTAAACTTGATATTATTTACTATTTTAAAAGTATATAATTTATTAACTTCTCTTTTTAAAGTCTTATAATTCTTCTTTAAGTTAGTAAAGCTAGCAACTAATATAATATTATTTATATAACTTTAAATTAAATAACTAATAATTGAGAAAAAGTTTCTAATATAAATTAAAAATAAAATTAAATTAATTAAACTACTTTAAAGAATTCTAATATTAATAAGTTTGAAAAACTTAATTTGATTATTAAAAGCTAGTTTTAACTATTTAACTTTTAAAAAGTAACTAATTTAAATTATAAAATTAAGTAGAAGTTTTAACTTTTTTAAAATTATAAATAGTTAATTCTTAGATATATAATCGAAAGCCTCTTTAATATTAAAGAATAAAACTAATATTTTAAGTTTATTTATATAATCTCCCTCAATTTTATTTACTAATAATAATATTATATTAATTATAAACTTTTTCAATCTACTTTTAATTTGAAAGTTATATAGTAGGATATTAGTTTTAGTTAAATAGTTTAATTTTTTTATTAGTATCTTCTTACTAATCTTCTTAAAGTAGTTTAATAATAATATTATCTTATAAGCTTTTAAAATTAAATAATTAAACTTTTTTAACTTTTTAAAAATAGCTTTTATTATTTAATACTAATAAGTTAAATAATAGTTGAAATTAATAAATAGATTATAAACTTTATAAAATAAATTAGAAATAATTTAATAAGTTTTAATAATAATTTCCTAACTAATTCCGTTTAGTTTTAAAGTTTTTCTTTTAATTTTCATTAAATAAACTCTTTTCAACTTACTAACAATTAGCTTTAACTAAATATTAACTTTATAAATATTTTAAATAGAATTAGTTGAAATTAGAAACTTTAAGAATAAAGTAGTTTTTAAAATAATTACTTTTTTATTAAAAGTTAATTAGTTTAAAATTGAAAGTAATTATTAATTTAAATAACTTTTAATATAGTTAAAAGCTTTGAAAATTGACTTTGAGTTTTTAATCTCTAAGAAAGTATTTTAATAACTATATTTAATATACTTAATAGCTAAGAAATACAAGTTTCTAATTAAATTATAACTTTGATTTTAACTTCTTTACTTTTTTAATATTACTTTATATAACTTCTTTAACTTAAAGGTTTATTATAGCTTAGCTTTTAGCTTAAGCTTTATTCTCGAAATTGTATTAGCCGCTACTAACTCGATTAGTTATATTAATTTAGAAGAGATATTCTTAAAATATATTATACTTAATACTTCAAAGTTTAAACTAATTCTTATAATTTCTAGAAAATTCTAATTGAGTACTAAACTTTTCTTAACTAAGTTAATTAGCTTATTTTTAAATAAGTTCTAATTAGCTTTCTTAATATTAAAGAATTAAAGTAAGTTTGAGTAACTTTAATTTAACTTTAAATTCTTGATTATAAAGAAGATTAGATAGTAATCTAAGTTTAGACTATCTAATACTTGCTAATTATCTATATACCTTGTTATCTTTAAAGTAACAAGTATTAGATCTAAGACTGAAAAGTTAGAGTCTTAAAAGAAAGTTTTAACTTTAATTTTATTTAAAAGTTTAAAGTTATTATCTTTAATTTAATTAACTAATTAAGTTCTAATTTAAATATTAGTTATTAAGAGGTTCTACTATAAATAATAAATATTAAAATCTTTTAAAATAAATAAATTAGTTGAAATAGTTCTTGAAAATAAACTTCTTTCAATTATTTTAAATCTCTTACTTTCCTACTAATTAGTTTTATTATAGATATTAATTATTTCGAATATATTAATTTTGTAACTAAGTTAAATTATTAATAAGTTTAAATTTAAATTATCTAATATTAATATTATTTTAATTTTAAAAACTTTTAAAATATATATTAAAATTTAAAATTTAAATTTATAAATTAATATTAAAAGTTAATTAAAATTAAAGTAAAATATAAATTAATTTTAAAAATAATTTCAATTTTTAATTATAATCTAAAGTTTTTAAATTATTAATAAATTAATTTTTAATTTAATAATAAATTTAAAAACTACTTTAATTTTTAATAAACTTTTATTAAAATTTATTTATAATATTTAAATATTCTAATTATTTATAAACTAATATTAATTTTTTTTATTATTTTATATACTTTATATAATTTTAAATTATTAATATAAAGTTGAAAGTAATTATAATATTTTAAAATTAAATAAAAATAAACTTTTTTATAAATATTATAAATATTATAAAAATATTAAAAAGTTAAATAAAGTTTTATATATAAATTATATTTAATTTAATATTAATAAAATTAAATTATATATTTAAATTTTTAATATTTAATATATTAAATTAACTTTATTATATTTAATAATTTTTTAATTTTAATTAATATTCTAATAATATAAATTTAATTTTTTATATACTTCTCGATTTTTTTATTAGTTTTAAAAAAAACTATTACTAATTTAATTTATTTAATTATATAATTAGTTTTTAAAAAAATTAATAAAAAGTTCTAATTAATTTAAAATTAAAAGAGAAATTAAAAGTTTTAATTTCTTTTAAAATTAATTTTATATTTTCAAAAGTATTAAAGTTATTTATAAAGATCTTATATAATACTACTTTATATTAAAGTTTATCTTTTTAAATAGTTTTAAAATTGATAAAATTTCTTTAAATATTAAGTTTCTTAATTAGGAAATTAGTAATATAAAGAAGTATAATAATTAAAATTAAATTCTTTTTATTAGTAATACTAATAATTATTAAAATAATTAAGCTTTTAATTTCTTTAACTTCAAAAACTTTATTTATTAAGTTATAAATAAAAAAAGTTAAAAAGAGAGTTAAAATATTACAAATTAGAATTAATCGATTTTAAAACTTAAATTTAATTTATAACTTAGTTTTAAACTTTATAATTTTCTATTTAAAAGCTTTAAAAGCTTTAGTAATAGCAATATTAGCGAAGAAAGCTTAGATCGAATTTTAAACGATTTTAATAATTTTTAGTAATTAAGTTATTAAGATAATAAAGATTATTAAAAAAGTTATTAAAAGTATAATAGAAACTTTAATAAAAGTTTTAATAAAGGTTTTAACTTTAATTTAAACTTTGATTTAGTAAATTATATATTTTAAATTATTAATTTAAAAAATTAATTAATTAATAACTTTTTTAACTTTTCCAAATTTAATATAATTTTAGAATATCTTAATTAAGTTTAAAATTAAACTTTGTTTATTATAAAAGTTAATAAAAATATAAACTTTAACTAATAGATTTTAAACTTTTAAAATAAACTTATTAGTTAGATTATTAATAAAAGTTATATTAAAAGTTGATTTCAAGTTTTTATTAATTCAATCTATTAAAAATAGATTAATTTTTTTTAAAAAAGTAGAAAGAAATAATATTAAATCTAATAATAATATTTAAAGTAAGTTTAATTAAAGAATTTAAATTTAGTATATTTGAAAGGTTAAATATATTAATATTAAAATTAAACTAAAAAGTTGTTAGAAGTAATAATAAGATAGTAATATTTATAATAATATTTATAATAAAAGAGTTAGATTTAATAACTATAGTTATTAAAAAAGTAGTTAAAAAGAAGTTAGTTTAAATAATATTCTAATTATTAGTTAAAGTTAAAAGTAAAGTTGATTAATTAGAAGGTATTAAGAAGATTATTTTAAAAGTCGATAATAATATTCTACTTAATATAATATAATAAAGTTTAAGTAAATATTTTTAGTTTTTAAATATACTTCTAAAACTTAATCCTTTTAATTATTTATAATTAAGTAAGTTATATTTAATATTATTATCTTAATATTATTAATTTAGATAATTAAAAGTGAAGGTTTGAAAATATTAGAAGTAATAATAGTAGTAATAATAGTAATAATATCTCGAGTATTAGAAAAGATATTAAAATACTTTTAAACTTATTTAGTTTATAAATATATATTGAAGTTAACTATATCTTTTTCTTAATATTTTTTATTAATATTTAATAATTTTTAAATATTTTTATATTTTTATAAGGTTTTTAATAAAGAATTTGAAATATAAAGTAAAATATTATAAAATCGATAATAACAATAATATTTTAATAATATTAAGTTATATAATAAAACTAATTACTTTATTAAATCTATTATATTGTAATTAATAAGAATATTAAAAAATCAAGTTAATTTAAATAAGAATTTTTTTTTTTCAATAAAAGTTTATTTTTTATATATTAATACTAAGTTTTTTATTAAGTTTATATATTCGAAGTTATTAATTTAAGATACTAATTAGTTTATAACTTTCTTAACTTTATTAAATTCAATATAGTTGTGGAAAACCTCAATTAAATTTAGTATTTAAATCTATTTATTATAAGACTTAGTTATTATATAAACTTTAATTAATAAATCTTAGATTTCTAAAATTAGTTTATTAACTAAATTATTAGTAGCAGTTTAAAGAGAGTTGAATTTCAAGATTTTATTAATCCTTTTTAAAGTAAAAAAGTTAATTTATTTAAAAAAGTAGAAGAAAATTCTATTAAGTTTAATAGTAATTTTAAAGATAAATTTAATAAGAGAATTCAAGTTTATAATATTTAAAAAGCTAGATAAATTAATATTAGAATTAAATTAAAAAGTAATAAAAAAGGTTGATAATATAATAATATTTATAATATTATTAATACTTAGTATAGTTAATAAGTTTAACTAGATTGTAATAATAATTAAAGAAAAAGAGAAAGAAACTAAACTTTAATTAATAGATATTAAGAAGTTTATTTTAAGATTTAATAATAATAAACTATTTATATAAGTTTTATAAAACTTAGATAAATGTTTTTAACTTTTAAATATACTTTTAGTCTTTAATCTCTTTAATTATTTACAATTAAATAAGTTATATTTAATATTATATCTTTAATATTAATAATTTAAATAGTTGAAGTTAATATCTAGAAATATTAGAATTGATAATAATAACAATATTTTAAGAATTAAAAGTTGTATTAAAATGTGGTTTAGATTATTAAATCTATAAAATCTTATTAAGTTTTAATAAAACTTATTTAAAATATTTTTAATAACTTTTAATTATTTTATTAATATTTTTAGATTTTTAGATTTCAATGAAAATTCTTTAATATAAAGTAAAAATCGCGACTTTCAATAATGATAATAATATTTTAATAACACTAAATTATATAATAAAGTTAATAATTTTATTAAATCTATTAAATTGTAATTAGTTGTTATTAATAAAAATCGAATGAATTTTAATAAAAGTATATATTTTTTCGATTCTTAAATATAATAATAATATATTATTATTTAAAATCCGATATTAAACTTAATATTATCTTAATATTATATAATTAAGTTTATTTAATTTAATATTTTCTTTAATATTATAGAAATCGGATTTAGAATTTTAATATTTTTATTATTTTATTATTATTTTCTTTATTAAGATTAAACTCTTAATATTACTTATTATATATAATATTATATATATTTAACTTTTATTTATATATATACTTAGCTGTTAGTAAATTAACTACTAACTAATCTACTATAGTTTTAAATTTATACAAGTTGTTAAAAAAAAAAAAAAAAAAAAAAAAAGAAGATAATAAAATTTAAAATAAAGTTATAAGTTAAATTTAAATTATAAAATCGACTTATTTTAATTTATAATATTTTAGCTCTTTTTTCTATTTTTCTTATTTATAATTTAATAAATAAAGCTTTTAAAATTAAAAAAATTAAAAGTCTAGTTATTTTAATTATTACTAATATTATTAATAAAAAGAATTTAATTCTAATTATTATATCTTTTTATATTATTGATTTTTTAATTAAGAAACTTAATATTTAGAAAAATCTTATTAATTTTAAAACTATTTAAAAAATAAATTTTAATATAAAGTAATATTATATAAGATTTCTATAAATAACTTTAATACTTTTAAAAGTATAAAACTAATTTTAAAAGAAATAAAAACTTTTAATTTTTCTTTAAATTTTAAATTAATTAAAACTTTTTATTAATTATTTTTAAAAGTTAATTATATAATTAAATAAATTAGATTAATAATAATCTCTTTTAAAACTAATAAGAAAGTTAAAAAATATATTAAAAACTGAATTTATATTATTAAAATATTAGTTAAAATTAAGAAATTACTAAATATATTAAATATTAAAAATTCAAGTATATAATTTAATTTTATTAATATTAAATTAAATATAGTTTATATATAAAACTTTATTTAACTTTTTAATATTTTTATAATATTTATAATATTTATAAAAAAACTTATTCTTATTTAACTTTAAAGTATTATAATTATTTTTAACTTTATATTAATAACTTTAAATTATATAAAGTGTATAAGATTATAAAAAGATTTAATATAAGTTTATAAATAGTTAGAATATTTAAATATTATAAATAAATTTTAATAAAAGTTTATTAAAAATTAAAGTAGTTTTTAAATTTATTATTAAATTAAAAATTAATTTATTAATAATTTAAAAACTTTAGATTATAATTAAAAATTGAAATTATTTTTAAAATTAATTTATATTTTACTTTAATTTTAATTAACTTTTAATATTAATTTATAAATTTAAATTTTAAACTTTAATATATATTTTAAAAATTTCGAAATTAAAATAATACTAATATTAAATAATTTGAATTTAAATTTACTAACAATTTAATTAGATTAAAAAATTAATATATTTAAAATAATTAATATTTATAATAAAACTAATTAATAAAAAAGTAAAAAAGTTAAAATAATTAAAAGAAATTTATTTTTAAAAACTATTTTAATTAATTTATTTATTTTAAATAATTTTAATATTTATTATTTTTAATAAAACTTTTTAATAATTAATATTTAAATTAAAACTTAATTAGTTAATTAAATTGAAGATAATAATTTTAAACTTTTAAATAAAGTTAAAATTAAAACTTTCTTTTAAAATTTTAATTTATTAATTTTAGATTTAATACTTATTACTTTAAAAGTAGTAAAGTATATAAATAATTAATAAATACTAGATAATTTAAATTTAAATTATTATTTAATCTTTTTTATAATTAAAAATCTGAAATTAAATCAAAGTTATTTAAATTTACTTTAATTCTTTAATATTAAGAAAACTAATTAAAATTTATTTAAAAATAAATTAGTTAATTTAATTAAAAAGAGTTTAATTTTTAATTAGAATTTTTTAGAAATTATAAAAATTAAATTAAATTTTAAAATATTAAATATAATTTATTTTAAAAATATCTCTTTTAAATTAATATAACTAATCGAATTAATAGTAGTTAATATAATTTTGAAAATAAAGTTTAAATTAAAAGCTAAGTTTTAATAAATTTTTAAATTAAAGAAGTTATATAAAATTATATTAAGAAAATAAAGAAATTAAAATTAAAGTTATAATTTAATTAGAAATTTATATTTCTTAATTATTAAATATATTAAATAGAGTTATTAAAATATTTTCTTAAAAATTAAAAACTTGAAATTAATTTTCAAAACTTTTAATTATATTAAAAACTACTTAAATTATTAACTATTTTTAATTTTAAACTAATTAACTTTTAATAGAAAAACAGTTATTTTAAAAGTTATTTTATTTTTAAAATTTTTAATTTTAACTAGTTCTATTTAAAATATTTACAAAGTCGATATTTAGTTGAAGCTAATTACTAGTAAATTAGAAAGAATTTATTTAATAAAAATTAAAAAAAAAACTTTAAAATTAAATAGAATTAATTAAGAAATTATTATTAAAATTTATTAAACTATTTTTAAATTATTTTATAAAGTTTTTAACTTTCTTATTAATTTTAATTATTATCTAATTTACTAATATTAAATAATAAAAACTATTTTTAAGAAATTAAAAAAATTTAATTATTTAATTTTAAAAGTTTATAAAATAATATTATTATTAAACTACTTTAAAAAAGTTAATAAGAAGATATTAATAAAAAAATTAAACTATTTAATTAAGATTAGTATTTTATTATATAATTTTTAAATTAGAAGTAGACTAAAAAAGTTTATAATTAATATAACTTTATTATTAATAAATAAAATCGAGGGAGATTATATAAATAAATTTAAAAATTTAATTTTATTTTTTAATATTAAAAAAGTTTTTAATTATATATTTAAAAATTGATTATTTATAGTTTTAAAAAACTAAAATTTCTATTTAATTTTATAATTTAAATTAGTTATTTTTTAAAAGTTAGATAATTAAAATTAACTTTTAATAATTAAATTAAACTTTTTAAATTTATTAATATTAAAATTCTTTAAAGTAGTTTAATTAATTTTATTTTATTTTTAATTTATATTAAGAATTTTTTCCTAATTATTAGTTATTTAATTTAAAGTTATATAAATAATATTATATTAATAACTAGTTTAACTAATATTAAAAAGAATTATAAAATATTAGAAAAAAAACTAATAAACTATATATTTTTAAAATAGTAAATAGTATTAAATTTAATTTTAAAAAAATCAAGCTAATCTATTTCTTTTTAAAATATTTAATAATTAACTTAGTTAAATTATTAAATTAAAAAGTTATATATTTTTTTAAATTAGTAAAATAATTAAGAATTTAGTTTAATAGTATATTAAAATATAAATATTATATTTTAACTCGGATTAATTAAATTAAATTAGTTTTCTTTTAAATTAACTAATTAACTAATATTTAAATTAGTTTATTCCTTTTTATTATATAATAATTATATATTATTTATATTACTAGTATTTTAGATTATAGTTCTTTAATTTAATATAAATAATAAGTTAATTTTAAAAGCTAATTTTATAATTTTTAGAATTTTACTTTTTAAAAAATATTAAAAATATTTAAAACTAGTTTTATTTTAATTATAGATATTAAAGTTATATTAATTCTCTTTAATATTTATTTAAATATTATAGTCTATTAATATATCTTTCAATTTTTTAAACTTTTAAAAAACTATTTAATTTATAAACTTTTTTAAAAAAGTTATTAAAATAGTTATTATTATAATAATAATTATAATTATAATAATATTATAAGTTTAGATAATAATTAGTTAATTTTACTATATATTAAAAAATTAAAGTTAAAGTTAAAATTAAAGTTAATTTAAATTGATCGAATTAAATATTTAATATACTTACTAATTAATATAATTAGTTTAAAACTAATATAGTTATTTAAATTCCTTTTTTAAACTTTTATTAACTTCTATAATATTTAAATTAATAATCTTTTAAAAGAAAATAAAATTCTAGATTATTAAGATTTAATATTAATATAAGTTTATAATTAATATTTTTTTTATATTAATAAATTCTAATTATAAATTGAAACTAAAATAAAAGTTAGATTAGTTTTTTTAAATATTAATTAAAAGCTAATCTAAGTATATAAATAGAATATTAATTTAAATTAATTAGTTTATAATAATAAATTAAAAAAGATTATTTAAATTATTAAATTAGTTAACTAACTAACTTAGTTAGATTAAAAATATATAATTTATAATAATAATTAAACTATTTTATTTAAACTTTAGTTATTAAATAATAATCTAAATTAAAAATAATTAATAAGAATATATAATATTAATATTTAAATAATTAATAAAAATATTAATATTAAAGTAATTTAAATTCCTAATTATTATAATATCAATAAGAATAAAATAGTAAATAAATTAATTAAAGTAGATATTAATAATAAACTAGATTTTTATATAACTAATTTCATTTATTTAAATACTAATATTAAAAGAATTAAAATTTAGAAATAAAAATTAATATTAAATTAAATTAAATCTAAATTTAAATATATTAACTTTAAAACTAATTATATTTTAATTTATAAATTAGCTTTTAAATTTAAACTAATAATCTTTTTTAAAATTAAATAAATTACAGTTAGTACTTTTTATTAATTTAAATTAAACTATAATTATTTTAAAACTTATATATACTAACTTAGTTTAACTAGTAATAATAAATATAAATATAATAAAAAGAAAATTTTTAAATACTTTTTTATTAGCTA
This sequence comes from Clarireedia monteithiana, assembly GCA_026226035.1. Taxonomy (NCBI): domain Eukaryota; kingdom Fungi; phylum Ascomycota; class Leotiomycetes; order Helotiales; family Rutstroemiaceae; genus Clarireedia; species Clarireedia monteithiana. Next base: position 11,695 of record JANHAD010000285.1, read on the forward strand.
TTAATTACTTATTAATATTTATATTAAACTTAAAGATATTTTTAATATATATTATTTTAACTTATTTCTTTTATTAAATACTAAGTTTAATATTGAAACTACTTTCAAATTTCTATATAAAATTAAAATCTATATTTAGAAATATTATCTAACTCGATTATCTAACTTTTAAATTACTTATTAATTATTTTAAATATTAAATTAAACTATTAAATTATTACTATTAATATTTAATATCAATTTAATATTCGATATTTAAATAGATAATATTTAATATTATTTTAATATTATATAATTAAACTAGTTTAATTTAATACTTTCTTTAATATTATAAATTAGAATTTAAATTTAAAATATTATTATTATTATTTTTATTATTTTTTCTTTAACTAAAACTAAACTTTTAATATCTTTTTATTATATATAATATTATATATATTTAAAACACTATATATATCTAGTTACTAATAGATTAATTACTAATTAACTTATTATAATTTTAAATTTATATAAGTTATTAAAATAAAAAAAATATATATATTAAAATATAAAGAAATTTATTTAATTTGTAAATATATATTAAAGTTAACTATATTTTTTTATTAATAGTTTTTATTTAGTTTAATAATTTTTTAATATTTTATAATTTTTAAATATTTTTAATAAAAATTTATAAATATAAAATAAAATTCTGTGAAATTAATAATAATAATAATATTTTAATAATACTAAGTTATATAATAAAGTTGATTACTTTATTGAATCTACTATATTATAATTAATAAAAGTATTAAAGAATTAAGTCGATTTAAATAAAAACTTATATTTTTTTAATAAAAGTTTATTAAATTAAATAATATAAAGATAAATTAGTTTAAAAACTTTAATTTAAACTATTATTTTAATTTAACTTTAATTTATACTATCTACTATTTAATATTAGCTTTAGAAGCTTTAGTAGTAATAATATTAACAAATAAAAGTCAAGTTAATATAAACTAAGTTGTTAGAATAATAAAAGTTATTAGAAAGATTATTAAAAGTTTAATTATAGTAATTTTAATTTTAGTTTAAATTTTAACTTTCTAAATAATATATTCAAGATTATTAATTTAAGAAAATAATTAGTTAATAACTTTCTTAATTTTATTAAATTCGATATAATTATAGAATATTTCAATTAAATCGAGAATTTAATTTTATTTATTATAGAAGTTAATTAGAATATAAACTTTAATTAATAAATTCTAAACTTTTAAAATAAATTTATTAATAAGATTATTATTAGTAGTTTAGATAATAATAGATTTTAAATTTTTATTAATCTCTTTTAAAATAAAAAAGTTAATTTATTTAAAAAAGTAGAATAAAATTCTATTAAATCTAATTATAATATTAAAAGTAAATCTAATAAGAAAATCTAAATTTAAAATATTTGAAAAGTTAGATATATTGATATTTAAATTAAATTAAAGAGTTACTAGAAGTAATAATAAAGTAATAATATTTATAATATTATTAATATTTAATATAACTAGTAAGTTTAATTAGATTATAATAATAATTAAAGAAAAGAAAGAAATTAAACTTTAATTAATAGATATTAAAAAGTTTATTTTAAAATCTAATAATAATAAATTATTTATATATATCTTTTTTTTATTTATTTTAATAACTTATATAAGTTTGAGATTATAATAATTTAGTTAATAACTAGTTTATTAATAGTTAGATATATATAATATTTTAAATATATATAATATTATATATAATAAAAAGATATTAAAAGTCTAGTTTTAATTAAAGAAAAAATAATAAAAATAATAATAATAATAATATTCTAAATTTAAACTTTAACTTATAATATTAAAGAAAATATTAAATTAAATTAACTTAATTATATAATATTAAAATAATATTAAATATTATTTATCTAAATATTGAATATTAAATTAATATTAAATATTAATAGTAATAATTTAATAATCTAATTTAATATTTAAAATAATTAGTAAGTAATTTAAAAGTTAAATAATTAAATTAAATAATATTTTTAAATATAGATTTCAATTTTATATAAGAATTTAAAAGTAATTTCAATATTAAATTTAGTATTTAATAAAAAAAGTAAATTAAAGTAATATATATTAAAAGTGTTTTTAAACTTAGTATAAATATTAGTAAATAGTCGATAATTAATAAAAAAGTATTTAAAAGTTTTCTTTTTATTATATTTATACTTATTATTATTAATTAAATCAAGTTAATATATATAAACTTTAAAGTAATTATAATCTAATTTAAACTAGTAAAAGGCGCTAATTATAATTTATTTAGTTTTAAAAAAGATTATTAATTTAGATTTAAAAGTTAATTTATAAATTAAAATATAATTAGTTTTAAAGTTAATATATTTAAATTTAGATTTAATTTAATTTAATATTAATTTTTATTTCTAAATTTTAATTTTCTTAATACTAATATTTAAATAAACAAAGTTAATTATATAAAAATTTAAATTATTATTAATATCTACTTTAATTAATTTATTTATTATTTTATTTTTATTAATATTAAAGTAATTAGAAATTTAAGTTACTTTAATATTAGTATTTTTATTAACTATTTAAATATTAATATTATATATCTTTATTAATTATTCTTAATCTAAATTATTATTTAATAATTAAAGTTTAAATAAAATAGTTTAATTATTATTATAAACTATATATTCTTAATTTAGTTAAACTAGTTAATTAGTTAATTTAATAGTTTAAATAATTTCTTTTAATTTATTATTATAAATTAATTAATTTAAATTAATATTTTATTTATATATTTAAATTAACTTTTAATTAGTATTTAAAAAATTAATTTAACTTTTATTTTAATTTTAATTTATAATTAGAATTTATTAATATAAAAAAAATATTAATTATAAACTTATATTAATATTAAATTCTAATAATTTAGAATTTTATTTTCTTTTAAAAGACTATTAATTTAAATATTATAAAAGTTAATAAAAGTTTAAAAAGAGAATTTAAATAATTATATTAATTCTAAACTAATTATATTAACTAGTAAATATATTAAATATTTAATTCAATTAATTTAGATTAGCTTTAATTTTAATTTTAATTTTAACTTCTTAATATATAATAAAGTTAGCTAGTTACTATTTAAATTTATAATATTATTATAATTATAATTATTATTATAATAATAATTATTTTAATAACTTTTTTAAAAAAGTTTATAAATTAGATAGTTTTTTAAAAGTTTGAAAAATTAAAAAATATATTAATAAATTATAATATTTAAATAAATATTAAAGAAGATTAATATAACTTTAATATTTATAATTAAAATAAAACTAATTTTAAATATTTTTAATATCTTCTAAAAAATAAGGTTTTAAAAATTATAAAGTTAGTTTTTAAAATTAATTTATTTTTTATATTAAATTAAGAAATTATAATTTAAAATATTAATAATATAAATAATATATAACTATTATATAATAAAAGAAGATAAACTAATTTAAATATTAGTTAATTAGTTAATTTAAAAGAAAACTAATTTAGTTTAATTAATCTAAATTAAAATATAATATTTATATTTTAATATATTATTAAATTAAATTCCTAACTACTTTATTAATTTAAAGAAATATATAACTTTTTAATTTAATAATTTAACTAAGTTAGTTACTAAGTATTTTAAAAAAAAAAATTAACTTAGTTTTTTTAAAATCAAACTTAATATTATTTATTATTTTAAAAGTATATAGTTTATTAATTTCTCTTTCTAATATCTTATAATTCTTTTTAATATTAATTAAACTAGCTATTAATATAATATTATTTATATAATTTTAAACTAAATAGCTAATAATTAAGAAAAGATTTTTAATATAAATTAAAAATAAAATTAAATTAATTAAAATATTTTAAAGAATTCTAATATTAATAAATTTAAAAAATTTAATTTAACTATTAAAAACTAATTTTAACTATTTAGTTTTTAAAAAGTAACTAATTTAAATTATAAAATTAAATAGAAGTTTTAACTTTTTTAAAATTATAAATAATTAGTTTTTAGATATATAATTGAAAGCCTTTTTAATATTAAAAAGTAAAATTAAAGTTTTAAACTTATTTATATAATTTCTATCAATTTTATTTATTAATAATAAAATTATATTAATTATAAACTTTTTTAATTTACTTCTAATTTAAAAGTTATATAATAAAATACTAATTTTAATTAAATAATTTAATCTTTTTATTAATATCCTTTTACTAATTTTTCTAAAATAATTTAATAATAATATTATTTTATAAACTTTTAAGATTAAATAAATAAGTTTTTTTAATTTCTTAAAAATAGCTTTTATTATTTAATATTAATAAGTTAGATAATAATCGAAATTAATAAAAAGATTAAAAACTTTATAAAATAATTTAAAAATAGTTTAATAAGTTTTAATAATAATTTTCTAATTAATTTTATTTAGCCTTGAAATTTTTCTTTTAATTTTTATTAAATAAATTCTTTCTAATTTATTAATAATTAGTTCTAATTAAATATCAACTTTATAAATATTTTAAATAGAATTAATTAAAATTAAAGATTTTAAAAATAAAATAGCTTTTAAAATAACTATTTTTTTATTAAAAGTTAATTAGTTTAAAATTAAAAATAATTAATAATTTAAATAACTTTTAATATAATTAAAAGTTTTAAAAATTAACTTCGAATTTTTAATCTTTAAAAAAATATTCTAATAACTTTATTTAGTATATTTAATAACTGAGAAATATAAGTTTCTAATTAAATTATAATTTTAATTTTAATTTCTTTACTTTTTTAATATAATTTTATATAATTTCTTTAATTTAAAAGTTTATTAAGATTTAGCTTTTAGTTTAAACTTTATTTTTGAAATTATATTAACTATTACTAGCCTAATTAATTATATTAACTTAGAAAAGATATTTTTAAAATAAATTATATTTAATATTTTAAAATTTAACTTAGTTTTTATAATTTCTAAAAAGTTCTAATTAAAAATTAAATTTTTTTTAATTAAATCTATTAGTTTATTTTTAAATAAATCTTAATTAGCTTTTTTAATATTAAAGAATTAAAGAGAATTTAAATAATTTTAATAATTTAAATTTTTAATTATAAAGAAAATAAATAAATAATCTAAATTTAAACTATCTAATATTTATTAATTATTTATATACTTTATTACTTTTAAAATAATAAGTATTAAATTTAAAACTAAAAAGTTAATATTTTAAAAGAAGATTTTAATTTTAATTTTATTTAAAAGTTCAAAGTTATTATTTTTAATCTAGTTAATTAATTAGATTTTAATTTAAATATTAGTTATTAAGAAGTTCTATTAGAAGTAATAAATATTGAAATTGTTTAAAATAAATAAGTTAATTAAAATAATTTTTAAAAATAAATTTCTTTTAATTATTTTAAACTTCTTATTTTATTATTAATTAGTTTTATTATAGATATTAACTATTTCAAATATATTAGTTTTTTAATTTAATCGAATTATTAATAAGTTTAAATCTAAATTATCTAATATTAATATTATTTTAATTTCGAAAACTTTTAAAATATATATTAAAGTTTAAAATTTAAATTTATAAATTAATATTAAAAGTTAATTAAAATTAAAGTAAAATATAAATCAACTTTGAAAATAATCTTAATTTTTAATTATAATTTAAAGTTTTTAAATTATTAATAAGTTAATTTTTAATTTAATAATAAATTTAAAAGTTATTTTAATTTTTAATAAATTTTTATTAAGATTTACTTATAATATTTAAATATTTTAATTATTTATAAACTAATATTAGTTTTTTTATTACTTTATATATTTTATATAATTTCAAATTATTAATATAAAGTTAAAAGTAATTATAATATTTTAAAATTAAATAAAAATAAATTTTTTTATAAATATTATAAATATTATAAAAGTATTAAAAAATTAAATAAAGTTTTATATATAAATTATATTTAACTTAGTATTAATAGAATTAAATTATATATTTAAACTTTTAATATTTTATATATTAAATAAACTTTATTATATTTAATAATTTCTTAATTTTAATTAATATTCTAATAATATATATTTAGTTCTTTATATATTTCTTAACTTCTTTATTAGTTTTAAAAGAGACTATTATTAATCTAATTTATTTAATTATATAATTAGTTTTTAAAAAAAGTTAATAAAGAATTTTAATTAATTTAAAGTTAAAAGAGAAATTAAAAATCTTTATTTCTTTTAAAACTAGTTTTATATTTTTAAAAGTATTAAAGTTATTTATAAGAATTTTATATAATATTATTTTATATTAAAATTCGTTTTTTTAAATAGTTTTAAAATTAATAAGATTTTTCTAAATATTAAGTTTCTTAATTAAAAAATCAATAATATAAAAAATTATAATAATTAGAATTAAATTCTTTTTATTAGTATTATTAATAATAATTAAAATAATTAAACTTTTAATCTTTTTAACTTTAAAAACTTTATTTATTAAATTATAAATAAGAAAAGTAGAAAAAGAAATTAAGATATTATAAATTAAAATAAATCGATTTTATAATTTAAACTTAGTTTATAACTTTATTTTAAATTTTATTATCTTCTATTTAAAAGTTTTAAAAACTTTAATAATAATAATATTAATAAAAATAGTTTAAACTAGATTTTAAATAATTTTAATTATTTTTAATAATTAAATTATTAAAATAATAAAGTTTATTAAATAAGTTATTAAGAAAGTTATTAAAAATATAATAAAAGTTTTAATAAAAGTTTTAGTTTTAATTTAAACTTCGATTTAATAAATTATATATTTTAAATTATTAATTTTAAAAAACTAATTAATTAATTACTTTTTTAATTTTACTAAATTCAATATAATCTTAAAATATCTTAATAAAATTAAAAATAAAACTTTGTTTTTTATAGAAATTAATAAAAGTATAAACTTTAATTAATAAATTCTAAACTTTTAAAATTAGTTTATTAGCTAAGTTATTAGTAAAAGTTAAATTAAAAGTAGATTTCAAGATTTTATTAATTTAGTTTAAAATAAAAAAGTTATTTTATTTAAAAAAATAAAATAGAATTTTATTAAAACTAGTAGTTATATTAAAAGTAAATTTTATAAAAAAGTTTAAATTTAAAGTATTAGAAAGACTAAATAAATTAATATTAGATTGAAATTATAGTATATTAAATAGTGATAATAATAATATAATATTTATAATAATATTTATAATATTTAGTATAATTAAAAAGCTAGATTAGATAATAGTAAAAGTTAAAGAGATATAAAAAACTAAGTTTTTATTAATAAATATAGAAAAGTTTATTTTAAAATTTATTAATAATAAACTATTTATATATACTTTATATATTTTAAATAAATATTTTAAGTTTTTAAATATATTTTTAGAATTTAATCTTTTTAATTATATATAATTAAATAAATTATATTTAATATTATTATCTTAATATTATTAGTTTAAATAATTAAAAGTAAAAGTTTAGAAATATTAAAAGTAATAATAATAATAGTAATAATAATATTTTAAATATTATAAAAAGTATTAAGATATTTTTAAGTTTATTTAATTTATAAATATATATTGAAGTTAGTTATATCTTTTTATTAATAATTTTTTATTAATATTTATTATTTTTCGATATTTTTATATTTTTTAATTATTTTTAATAAAAATTTATAAATATAAAGTAAAAATTTACGAAATTAGTAATAATAATAATATTTTAATAATATTAAATTATATAATAAAGTTAATTACTTTATTAAATCTATTATATTATAATTTATAAAAGTATTAAAGAATTAAATCGATTTAAATAAAAACTTGTATTTTTTTTAATAATATTAAAAGTTTTTATTATATATATTTTATAAAGTTTAAATAAATATTCTAAGTTTTTAAATATATTTCTAACTTTTAATCTCTTTAATTATTATAAATTCGCTAAATTATATTTAATATTGAAATTTTAATATTAGTAATTTAAATAGTTAAAGTTAATATTTAGAAGTATTAAAATTAATAATAATAATAATATTTTAAGAAGAGAAAGTTATATTAAAGTATAATTTAAATTATTAAGTTTATAAAATTCTATTAAGTTTTAATACTTTTATTAATATTTTTATATTTTTAAAGTTTTAATAAAAATTTATTAATATAAAGTAAAAATCACAACTTTTAATAATAATAATAATATCTTAATAATATTAAACTATATAATAAAGTTAATAACTTTATTAAATTTATTAGATTATAATTAATTATTTCTAATAAAGATTAAATAGTTAATAAAAATAAAATAGTGAATATATTATTATTATTATTTTTTTTCTTTATTTTAACAACTTATATAAATCTAAGATTATAATAAATCGATTAGTAATTAATTTGTTAGCGGTTAGATATATATATAATATTAAGTATATATAATATTTTATATAATAAAGAGATATTAAAAGTCTAACTTTAATTAAAGAAATAATAATAAAAATAATAATAATAACTTTAAAACTCTAAATTTAAAATTATAATATTAAAGAAAATATTAAATTAAACTAATCTAATTATATAATATTAAAATAATATTAAATATTATCTATCTAAATATTAAATATTAAATTAATATTAAGTTTAATAATAATAATTTAATAATCTAATTTAATTAATAAGTAATTTAAAAGTTAGATAATTAAGTTAGATAATATTTTTAAATATAAATTTTAATATTTTATAAGAATTCAAATATAATTTCGATATTAAATTTAATATCTAATAAAAGGAGGAGATTAAAATAATATATATTAAAAGAGTTTTTAAATTTTATTTAAATATTAGTAAGTAGATAATAATTAATAAAAAAGTATTTAAAAGTTTTTTTTTATTATATTTATATTTATTATTAGTTAAATTAAATCGATATATATAAACTTTAATATAATTATATTTTATCTTTAGTTAATAAAAAGTATTAGTTATAATTTACTTAGTTTTAAAAAGGATTACTAATTTAAATTTAAAAGTTAAATTATAAATTAAAAAGTAGTTAGTTTTAAATTTAATATACTTAGATTTAATTTAGTTTAATATTAATTTCTACTTTTAAATTTTAATTCTTTTAATATTAGTATCTAAGTAAATAAAGTTAATTATATAAAAGTCTAATTTTTTATTAATATTAGTTTTAACTAATTTATTTACTATTTTATTCTTGTTGATATTATAGTAATTAGGAATTTAAATTAATTTAATATTAATATTTTTATTAACTATTTAAATATTAATATTATATATTTTTATTAGTTACTTTTAATTTAGATTATTATTTAGTAATTGAAATTTAAATAAAATAATCTAATTATTATTATAAATTATATATTTTTAATCTAGTTAAATTAATTAGCTAGTTAATTTAATAATTTAAATAATCTTTTTTAGTTTATTATTATAAATTAACTAATTTAAATTAATATTCTATTTATATACTTAGATTAACTTTTAATTAATATTTAAAAAAGTTAGTTTAACTTCTATTTTAATTTCGATTTATAATTAAAACTTGTTAATATAAAAAGAATATTAATTTTTTTTATTTATTTTAATAATTTATATAAGTTTTAAATTATAATAAGTTAGTTAATAATTAACTTGCTAGCAACTAAGTATATATAAAGCTTAAGTATATATAATATTATATATATTAAAAAGATATTAAAAGTTTAACTTTTATAAAAAAAATAAAAAGATATTAATAAAAGTATTTTAAATTAAAATTTTATTCTATAATATTAAAGAAAGTATTAAACTAAACTAGTTTAATTATATAATATTAAGATAATATTAAATATTATATATCTAAATATTAGATATTAAACTAATATTAAACTTAATAATAATAATTTATTAATTCTAATTTAATTAGTAAGTAATTTAAAAGTTAAATAATTAAATTAAATAATATTTTTAAATATAGATTTCAATTTTATATAGAAATTCGAAAGTAGTTTTAATATTAAATTTAATATCTAATAAAGAAAGAAAGTTAAGATAATATATATTAAAAGAGTTTTTAAACTTTATTTAAATATTAGTAAGTAAATAATAATTAATAAGAAAATATTTAGAAATCTCTTTTTTATTATATTTATATTTATTATTATTAATTAAATTAAATTAATATATATAAGTTTTAATATAATTATATTCTAATTTTAATTAATAGAAGATATTAATTATAATTTATTTAATTTTAAAAAAAATCGTTAATTTAGATTTAAAAGCTAATTTATAAATTAAAATATAATTAATTTTAAAATCAATAAATTTAAATTTAGATTTAGTTTAGTTTAATATTAATTTTTATTTCTAAATCTTAATTTTTTTAATACTAATATCTAAATAAATAAAGCTAGTTATATAAAAATCTAACTTTTTATTAATATTTATTTTAATTAGTTTATCTACTATTTTATTCTTATTAATATTATAATAATTAAGAATTTAAGTTAGTTTAATATTAATATTTTTATTAACTATTTAAATATTAATATTATATATTTTTATTAATTATTCTTAGTTTAAATTATTATTTAGTAATTAAAGTTTAAATAAAGTAGCTTGATTATTATTATAAATTATATATTCTTAATCTAGCTAGATTAGTTAGTTAGTTAATTTAATAATCTAAATAATCTTCTTTAATTTACTATTATAAACTAGCTAATTTAAATTAATATTCTATTTATATATTTAGATTAACTTTTAATTAGTATTTAAAAAAGCTAGTTTAACTTCTATTTTAATTTTAATTTATAATTAGAATTTATTAATATAAAAGAAATATTAATTATAAACTTTTATTAATATTAAATTCTAATAATTTAATACTTTGTTTTCTTTTAATAAACAATTAATTTGAATATTAAAAAAAGTAGTTAAAATTTAAAAAAGGAATTTAAATAATTATATTAGTTTTAAGCTAGTTATATTAACTAATAAGTATATTAAATATTTAATTCAATTGATTTAAATTAGTTTTAACTTTAACTTTAATTTAAACTTCTTAATTTAAAGTAAAGTTAATTAGTTATTATTTAAACTTATAATATTATTATAATAATAACTATTATAATAACTTTTTTAAAAAAGTTTATAAATTAAATAACTTTTTAAAAGTTTAAAAGATTGAAAAGTATATTAGTAAGTTATAATATTTAAATAAATATTAAAAAGAATTAGTATAGTTTTAATATCTATAATTAATATAAAATTAATTTTAAATACTTTTAATATTTTTTAAAAAGCGAGATTTTAAAAATTATAAAGTTAGTTTTTAAAGTTAGTTTATTTTTTATATTAAATTGAGGAGTTATAATTAAAGATATTAATAATATAAATAATATATAGTTAGTATATAATAAAAAGAAATAAACTAATTTAAATATTAGTTAATTAATTAATTTAAAAGAAAGTTAATTTAGTTTAATTAATTCGAATTAAAATATAATTTTTGTATTTTAATATATTATCAAATTAAATTTTTAACTACTTTCTTAATTTAAAGAAATATATAATTTATTAATTTAGTAATTTAATTAAATTAGTTATTAAACTTTTAAAAAAGTAAATTAATTTAATTTTTCTTAAATCAAACTTAATATTATTTATTATTTTAAAAGTATATAATTTATTAACTTCTCTTTTTAAAATCTTATAATTTTTCTTTAAATTAATAAAACTAATAATTAATATAATATTATTTATATAATTTTAAATTAAATAATTAATAATCAAGAAAAGATTCTTAATATAAATTAAAAATAAAATCAGATTAATTAAATTACTTTAAAAGATTTTAATATTAATAAATTTAAAAAGTTTAATTTAATTATTAAAAATTAATTTTAATTATTTAGCTTCTAAAAAGTAATTAATTTAAATTATAAAACTAAATAGAAGTTTTAACTTTTTTAAAATTATAAATAATTAGTTTTTAAATATATAATTAAAAGCTTTTTTAATATTAAAAAATAAAATTAAAATATTAAGTTTATTTATATAATCTCTTTTAATTTTATTTACTAATAATAATACTATATTAATTATAAATTTTTTAATCAATTTTTAAATTATAAATTATATAATAAAGTATTAGTTTTAATTAAATAATTTAATCTCTTTACTAATATCCTTTTATTAACTTTTTTAAAGTAATTTAATAATAATATTATCTTATAAACTTTAGAAATTAAATAATTAAACTTTTTTAACTTTTTAAAAATAACTTTTATTATTTAATACTAGTAAATTAAATAGTAATTATAATTGATAAAAAATTAAAAACTTTATAAAATAAATTAAAAATAATTTAATAAACTTTAGTAATTATTTCTTAATTAATTCTATTTAACTTTATAGTTTTTCTTTTAATTTTTATTAAATAAAATTTTTCTAACTTATTAGTAATTAGTTTTAATTAAATATTAACTTTATAAATATTCTAAATAGAATTAATTGAGATTAAAAGCTTTGAGAATAAAATAACTTTTAAAATAATTATTTTTTTATTAAAAGTTAATTAATTTAAAATTAAAAGAAAGTTTTAATTTAAATAGTTTTTAATATAATTAAAAGCTTTGAAAATTAATTTCAAGTTTTTAGTTTTTAAGAAAGTATTTTAATAACTTTATTTAATATATTTAATAATTGAAAAGTAAAAGTTTTTAACTAAATTATAACTTTAACTTTAACTTCTTTATTCTTTTAATATTATTTTATATAACTTCTTTAATTTAAAGATTTATTATAATTTAGCTTGTAATTTAGATTTTATTTTTGAAATTATATTAACTACTATTAATTTAATTAGTTATATTAATTTAAAAGAGATATTCTTAAAATAAATTATATTTAATATTTTAAACTTTAACTTAGTTTTTATAACTTTTAAAAAGTTTTAATTAAAAATTAGATTCTTTTTAATTAAATTAATTAGTTTATTTTTAAATAAATTTTAATTAGTCTTTTTAATATTAAAAAATTAAAATAGATTTAAATAACTTTGAAAATTCAAATTTTTAATTATAAAGAAAATAAATAAATAATCTAAATTTAAATTATCTAATATTTACTAATTATTTATATACTTTATTACTTTTAAAGTAATAAATATTAGATTTAAAACTAATAAACTAAAATTTTAAAAGAAGATTTTAATTTTAATTTTAATTTTATTTAAAAATTCAAAGTTATTATTTTTAATCTAATTAATTAATTAGATTCTAACTTATATATTAGTTATTAAAAGGTTTTAATAAAGATAATAAATATTAAAATTATTTAAAATAATTGAATTAATTAAAATAGTTTTTAAAAATAAGTTTCTTTTAATTGTTTTTAACTTTTTACTTTCTTACTAATTAATCTTATTATAAATATTAACTATCTTAAATATATTAATTTTATAACTAAATTAGATTATTAATAAGTTTAAATCTAAATTATCTAATATTAGTATTATTTTAATTTTAAAATTTTTTAATATATATATTAAAATTTAAAGTTTGAAATTACAAGTTAATATTAGAAACTAATTAAAATTAAAATAAAATATTAATTAACTTTGAAAGTAATTTTAGTTTTTAATTATAATTTAAAGTTTTTAAATTATTAATAAGTTAATTTTTAATTTTATAATAAAGTTAAAAGCTACTTTAATTTTTAATAAACTTTTATTAAAATTTATTTATAATATTTAAATATTTTAATTATTTATAGTTTTTTTATAACTTTATATATTTTATATAATTTAAAATTACTAATATAAAACTAAAAGTAGTTATAATACTTTAAAGTTAAATAAAAATAAGTTTTTCTATAAATAATATAAATATTATATAAATATTAAAAAATTAAATAAAGTTCTATATATAAATTATATTTAAATTAATATTAGTAAAATTAAATTATATACTCGAATTCTTAATATTTAATATATTAAGTTGATTTTATTATATTTAATAATTTCTTAATTTTAACTAATATTCTAATAATATAAATTTAATTCTTTATATATTTCTTAATATTCTTATTAGTTTTAAAAAAATTATTATTAATTTAATTTATTTAGTTATATAGTTAACTTTTAAAAAGAGTTAATAAAAAGTTTTAATTAATTTAAAATTAAAAAAAAAATTGAAAATCTTTATTTTTTTTAAAACTAGTTTTATACTTTTAAAAGTATTAAAGTTATTTATAAAGATTTTATATAATATTATTTTATATTAAAGTTTATTCTTTTAAATAGTTTTAAAATTAATAAGATTTTTTTAAATATTAAGTTTTTTAATTAAGAACTTAATAATATAAGAAGATATAATAATAAAAATTAAATTCTTTTTATTAGTAATATTAATAATAATTGAAATAATTAAACTTTTAACTTTTTTAATTTTAAAAACTTTATTTATTAAATTATAAATAAGAAGTATAAAAAAAAAGTTAAAATATTATAAATAAAAATAAATTAGTTTTATAATTTAAACTTAACTTTAAATTTAGTTTTAATTTATATTATCTTCTATTTAAATATCTTAAAAGTTTTAATAATAATAATATTAATAAAGATAGTTTAGATTAGATTTTAAATAATTTTTATTACTTTTAATAATTAAATTATTAAAATAATAAAAGTTTTTAAATAGATTATTAAAAGAGTTATTAAAAGTATAGTTTTTATAATTTTAAATTAAGAAAGTTTAAAAAAGATTTAAACTTTAATTTAATAAATTATATATTTTAAATTATTAATTTAGAAAGTTAATTAATTAATAATTTTTTTAATTTTATTAAATTTAATATAATTATAGAATATTTTAATAAGATCTAAAATAAAATTTTATTTATTTTAAAAATTAGTTAAAATATATATTTTAACTAATAAACTTTAAACTTTTAAAATAAATTTATTAGTTAAATTATTAATAGAGATTATATTAAAAGTTAGTTTTAAGTTTTTATTAATCTAATCTATTAAAAATAAATTAATTTTTTTTAAAAAGATAAAAAGGAATAATATTAGATTTAATAATATTATTAAAAGTAAATTTTATAAAAAGTCTAAATTTAAAATATTAGAAAAATTAAATAAATTAATATTAAAATAAAATCGAAAAGTTATTAAAAATATTAGTAAAATAATAATATTTATAATAATATTTATAATAAAAAAGCTAAACTTTATAATTATAATTATTAAAAAAATAATTAAATAAAAGTTAATTTAAATAATATTCTAATTATTAATTAGAATTCAAAGTAAAGTTAATTAATTAAAAAGTATTAAGAAAGTTATTTTAAAAGTTAATAATAATATTCTATTTAATAATATATTTAAATTTAAGTAAATATTAATAGTTTTTAAATACTTTTTAAATTTTTAATACTTTCAATTATTTATAATTTAATAAGTTATATTTATTATTAATATTTTAATATTAATAATTTAAATAGTTAAAAATAATATTTAAAAATATTAAAAATAATAATAATAATAATATTTTAAATACTAAGAAATATATTAAAATACTTTTAAACTTTATTAGTTTATAATTATATATTAAAGCTAGTTATATCTTTTTTATTAATAATTTTTATTTGATTTAATAATTTTTTAATAATTTGTAATTTTTAAGTATTTTTAATAAAAATTTCGAAATATAAAGTAAAAATCTATAAAATCGATAATAATAATAATATCTTAATAATATTAGATTATATAATAAAGTTAATTACTTTATTAAATCTATTATATTATAATTAATAAAAATATTAAAAGATTAAATCAATTTAAATAAGAATTCGCGATTTTTTAATAATTATATAATATACTTTTAAATTTATTTAATTTATAAATATATATTAAATAAATATATTATTTTCTTTATTAAAGTTAGACTTTTAATATTATTTATTATATATAATATTATATATACTTAACTTTTATATATATATTTAGCTACTAGTAAATTAGTTATTAATTAACTTATTATAATTTTAAATTTATATAAGTTATTAAAATAAATAAAAATAAAATCTCAATTAATTTAATATTAATACTTTTATTAATTATTTAAATATTAATATCTAATATTTTTATTAGTTATTCTTATTTAAAATTATTATTTAGTAATTAAAATCTAAATAATATTATTTAATTATTATTATAAACTATATATTCTTAGTTTAACTAAGTTAATTAATTAACTAATTTAATAATCTAAATAATTTTTTTTAATTTATTATTATAAACTAGTTAATTTAAATTAATATTCTATTTATATATTTAGATTAACTTTTAATTAATATTTAAGAAAGTTAGTTTAACTTCTATTCTAATTTTAATTTATAATTAAAATTTATTAGTATAAAAGAAATATTAATTATAAACTTATATTAATATTAAGTTTTAATAATTTAAAACTTTATTTTCTTTTAAAAGATAATTAATTCAAATACTAAGCAAGTTAATAAAATTCTAAAGAAAGAATTTAAATAGTTATATTAACTTTAAACTAATTATATTAATTAATAAATATATTAACTATTTAATTTAATTGATTTAAATTAACTTTAACTTTAATTTTAACTTAAACTTTTTAATTTAAAGTCAAGCTAATTAATTATTATTTAAATTTATAATATTATAATAGTTATTATAATAATTATTTTAATAACTTTTTTAAAATAGTTTATAAATTCAATAACTTTTTAAAAGTTTGAAAGATTGAAAAATATATTAATAAATAATATTAATAAGTTTAATATCTAGAAGTATTAATATAACTTTAATATTTATAATTAAAATAAAACTAGTTTTAAATACTTTTAATATTTTTTAAAAAGAAAGGTTTTAAAAATTATAAAATTAGTTTTTGAAATTAATTTATCTTTTATATTAAATTAGAAAGTTATAATTTAAAATATTAATAATATAAATAATATATAATTAATATAAAATAAAAAGAAATAAACTAGTTTAAATATTAGTTAATTAATTAATTTAAAGGAAAGTTAATTTAATTTAATTAATTTATATTAAAATACAATCTTTATATTTTAATATATTATTAAATTAAATTCCTAGCTATTTTACTAGTTTAAAAAAGTATATAATTTATTAATTTAGTAATTTAATTAAATTAATTATTGAATTTTTAAAAAAGAAATAAATTAGTTTAGTTTTTTTAAAGTAAAATTTAATATTATTCATTATTTTAAAAATATATAATTTATTAGTTTTTTTTTAAAAATCTTATAATTCTTTTTAAAACTAATTAAATTAGTAGTTAATATAATATTATTTATATAATTTTAAACTAAATAGTTAATAATTTGAAAAAGATTTCTAATATAAATTAAAAATAAAATTAAACTAATTAAATTATTTTAAAAGATTTTAATATTAATAAGTTTAAAAGATTTAATTTAATTATTAAAAGTTGATCTTAATTATCTAGTTTTTAAAAAGTAGTTAATTTAAATTATAAGATTAATTAGAAGTTTTAATTTTTTAAAAATAATAAATAGTTAATTTTTAAATATATAATTAAAAGTTTTTTTAATATTAAAAAATAAAATTGAAGTTTTAAATTTATTTATATAATCTTCTTCAATTTTATTTATTAATAATAATATTATATTAATTATAAACTTTTTAACTTACTTTTAATTTAAAAGTTATATAATAAAATATTAATTTTAATTAA
>JANHAD010000286.1:0-29502 GCA_026226035.1 Clarireedia monteithiana
TCTCAGACTCACACAGGTCGTTAAAATGAATAAAAAAAAAAAAAAAAAAAAAAGTGGAGATTGGATTTGAGGACTTTATTAGTCCCTTCCAAGGTAAAGGGGTTGTTCCGTTTAAAGAGGCGGAAGAGGATTCTACCAAGTCCAATAGTAGTTCCAAAGGTAGGTCTAGCAAGAGGGTCCGAGCTTATAGCGTCTAAAAGGCTAGATAAGTCAATATTAAAGTTGAACTGGAGGGTAACAAGAAGGGTCGGCAACGTAGTAATATCTATAATATTAATATCTATAGTATCCGATATAGCTGGCGGACTTAACTAGATCGTAGTAACAGCTGAAGAAGTATAGGAAATTGAGCTTTGATTGGTAGGCGTTGAGGGGTCTATTTCTGGTATTGCTGGCAATATACTACCTATATAAGTGTACTAAAGCCTAGACAAGTGTCCTAAGTTCTTAGACACGCTCCTAGCTCTTAATCCCTTCAATTATTTGCAATCCGACGAGTTATACTTAATATCGAAGTCTTAATGTCGGCGGTTCAGACAGCTGAAGTCAAAGTTCGGAAGTGCTGGAATTGACGGCGGCGACGATATCTCGGGAACCAAGGGTCGTACCGAAGTGCGGTTTGGACTATTGAGTCCGCAGAGTCTTATTAAGTCTTAATAAGACTTATTTGGATGAATTCCGATGATTTTTGATAGTTTTATTGATGTTTTTGGATTTTTGAAAATTTTGCAATGAAAAAAAAAAAATAAGCCACTTGCACAATATTAAGACAATATTAAGCTTAATGTCGGATTTTAAGCTGACATTAAGACAACATTAAGCTTAATGTCGGATTTAGGCTGACATTAGGGAAAGTGACAATTTGAGGATCCAATTTAATCAGCTGACTTTTTTTTTTTTTTTTTTATTCATTTTAACGACCTGTGTGAGTTTGAGACTATAGTAGGTCGGCTAGCAGTTAATCCGCTAGCGGCTAGGTGTATATATAAATAAAGGTTAGGTATATGCAATATCATATATAGTGAGTGATATTGAGGGTCTAACCCTAATAAAGGAAATAACAATAAAACAATAAAGACAATAGCTCCCAGCCTCACGCTAGCGACTCAAAATCGTGTGAGGTATATAAAGCAACGAAAAAGGTTAATATTAGCTTATAAATAGCCAGGATATCCGGGTATTACAGGTGAATCTCAACAAAAGTTCACCGGAGACTGAAGCAGCTCTCAACCTTACTGTCGAGTTAAAAATTAACTTATTAATAATCCAAGAGTCCTGGATTATAGCTGAGGACCGGAATTACCTTCAGAGTCAGTCTATATCCCACCCCAGCTTCAACCAGCTCTTAGCGCCAACCTGCGATTTCAAGCCTTGAACCTTAATATACACTTCAAAAGTTCTTTAGTTTAAAGTAACGCTAGCGCTGGATAATTTGGATTCAAACTTATTAATAGTCCGACTTAGTCAGGGAATCAACACACTCGAAATAGTCAACGTCTACAACGAGACTAGCTAGCAAAAAGGCAAGAGAGCTAAAATAGTTGAGAGAAGCTTGTTTTCAAAGGCTATCTCAACTAATTCGCTTATCCTAAAGGATTTCAACGCTCATTACTTTTAGTAGGACCCCTTAGTAGCTAATACTCAAGCCGGAACCCAATTAGTCAACTAAATTGAAGACAATAACTTTGAACTCTTAAATAAAGTTAGGGTTAAAACCTTCTTTCAAGGTTCTAGCTTTTTAGTCTTAGATCTAACACTTACTACTTTAAGAGTAACAAGGTGTATTGATAACTGGCAAGTACTTAACAACTTAAACTCAGATTACTTATTTATTTTCTTTATAATCAAGAATTTAAGTTTTCAAAGTTACTTAAATCCTCTTCAGTTCTTTGATATTAAGAAGGCTAATTAAGATTTATTTAAAGATAGATTAGTGGATCTAGCTAAAAAGAGCTTAATTCTTAATTAAAACCCTCTAGAAGTTACAAGAACTAGTTTAAACTTTGAAGTATCGAGTATAATATATTTTGAGAATATCTCTTTCGAACTAACACGATTAATCGAGCTAGCGGCGACTAGTGCGATTTCGAGAATAAAACTTAAGCTACAAGCTAAGCTATAATAAACTTCTGAACTAAAGGAGCTATATAAAACTATACTAAGAGAGTAAAGAAGTTAAAATCAAAGTTATAATTTAGTTAAAAACTTTTACTTCTCGGCTATTAAGTATATTAAACGAAGTTACTAGAATACTTTCTTGGAGACTAAAAACTCGAAGTTAATTTTCAAAGCTTTTAACTATATTAAAAGCTACTTAAGTTGATAATTACCCTCGATTTTAAACTAATCAATTTTTAATAAAAAAGTAATTATCTTAAAAGCTACTTTATTCTCAAAACCTTCAATTTCAACTAATTCTACTTAAGATACTTATAAAGTCGATACCTAGTTAGAACTAATTGCTAGCGAACTAGAAAAAGCTTATTTAATAAAAATTAAAAGGAAAACTCTAAAGCTAAATAGAATTAACTAGGAAATTATTATTAAAGCTTATTAAACTATTTTTAACTTATTTTATAAAGTCTTTAATCTTCTTATCAATTTCGGTTATTATTTGACTTGCTAGCACTAAGTAACAGAAGTTATTCTCAAGAAGCTAAAAAAGTTTAATTATTTAATTTTTAAAACTTATAAAGTAATATCACTATTTAATTATCTTAAGAAAGTTAGTAAGAGGATATTAACAAAGCGATTAGATTATTTAGCCAAGACTAGTATCTTACTATATAACTTTTAGATTAGAAGTAGACTAAAAAAGTTTATAATTGATATAATACTATTATTAATAAATAAAATCGAGGGAAATTATATAAATAAATTGAAGATATTAGTCTTATTTTTTAATATCAAAAAAGCCTTCAATTATATATCTAAGAACTAATTACTTATTATTTTAAAAGAGTTAAAACTTCTATTTAGTCTTATAATTTAGATTAACTACTTTTTAGAAGCTAGATAACTGAGATTAGCTTTTAATAATCAAATTAAGTCTTTCAAGCTTATTAATATTAGAATTCTTTAAAGTAACCTAATTAATTCGATTTTATTTTTAATTTATATTAGAAATCTTTTCTCGACTATTAGCTATTTGATTTGGAGTTATATAGATAATATTATATTAGTAGCTAGCTTAACTAATATCAAGAAGAACTATAAGACTTTGGAAAGAGAGGCTAATAAGTTATATACTCTTGAAACAGCGAATAGTATTGAGTTTAACTTTAGAAAGACTAAGTTAATTTATTTCTTTTCTAAAAGTTTAGCAACTAATTCGATTAAATTACTAGATCAACAAGTTATATACTCTTCTAAGCTAATAAGATAACTAGGAATTTAGTTTAATAATACACTAAAATATAAGAACTATATTTTAACTTAGATTAGTTAAGCTAAATTAGCTTTTCTTCAAATTAGTTGTTTAACTAATATTTAAATCGGTTTATCCCCTTTCGCTATATACTAGCTATACATCGCTTGTGTTGCTAGTATCTCAGACTATAGCTCCTCGATTTAGTATAAAGAACAAACTAATTTTAAAAGTCAACTTCGAAGCTTTTAAAACCTCACTCTCTAAAAAATATTAAAAGTATTTAAGACTAGTCTAGCCTTAGCTATAGACATCGAAGCCACGCTAGTACCTCCGGATATCAGGCTCGCTAGCGCCGCTCACTAATATACCTTCCAATCCCTTAAACTCTCAAGAAGCTATCTAATTTATAAACTTCTTTGAGAGAATTATTAGAACAACTACTATAATAGCTACTGTAATATTATAAGCTTAGACAGTGATTAGCTAATCCTACCGCGAATTAAGAAGCTTAAGTCAAAGCCAAAGTTAAAGCCTACTTAAATTAATTGAATTAGGCAGTCAATATACTCGCTAGTCGATATAGCTAGCCTGGAACCGATATAGCCATTCAAATTCCCCTTTTGGACCCCCACTAGCCCCTTTAACATTCAGATTAGTCGCCTTTTTAAAGAAGATAAAGCCTTGAACTACTAGGACTCAGCGCTAATACAAGCTAATAATCAGTATTTCTTTTATACTAACAAGTCCTAATTGCAAACCGAGACTAGAATAGGGGTCGGACTAGCTCTTTTGGACACTAATCAAAAGCTAATCCGAGCGTATAAGTAGAATATCAACTTAAATCAGCTAGTCTACTATAGCGAATTAGAAGGGATTACTCAGGCTATTGAATTAGCTAGCCAGCTAGCTTAGCCGAACCAGGAATACACAGTTTACAGTGATAATTAGGCTGCCTTACTTAGGCTACAGACGCTGAACAACAACTCAGGCTAAGACCAATTAATAAGGATATACGACGCTAGTACTCAAATAGTTAATAAAGGTGCTAATATCGAACTAACCTAGGTTCCCAGCCACTGCGATGTCGACGGGAATGAAATAGCGGATAAGCTGGCTAAAGCAGGTACTAGCAAAGAACCGAACTCTTATATAACTAGCTTCGCCTATCTAGGCGCTAGTATTAAGAAGTTAAAGATGCAAGAATAGGAACTAGCATTGAACTAAGCTAAATTCAAACGATTCGAATCCGGGACTAACTACGCTTCTATCTACGAATTAGCTCTTAGGTTCAAGCTAGCGATCCCCTCTGAGACCAAACGTACTACAGCTAGCGCCTTTTACTAGCTCAAACTAGGCTACAGCTACTTTAAAGCTTATACGCACCGACTCAGGTTGACTAGCGATAATAAATGTAAATGCGGTAAAAAGGAGACCTCGGAACACCTTCTTATCAGCTGTCGCTTACTCACTAATGCTCGGCTAAAGCTCAAAGACTCACTCAATACGTACTATCTCAGCTTATCTCTCCTATTAGACACTAAACCTGGCATCGAAGCCACTTTCGAATTCCTCAAAGAGACCGAGATTTGTACTCGGAAATATCACTTGACCTGGTTATTTGACCTTTAAATTGCTTACTAATCAAATTGGAATTATCAAATTATTATTATTAATACTTAATACCGCTTTAATATCCGATATTTAGATGGATAATACTTAATATTGTCTTAATATTGTATAATTAGATTGGTTTAGCTTAATATTTTCCTTAATATCGTAGGCTTGGATTTGGAGTTTAAATATTATTATTGTTATTATTTCCTTAACTAGGGCTAGACCCTCAATATCCCTTTATCATATATAGCATTTCATGTACTTAACATATTATATACACCTAGCCGCTAGCGGATTAGCCGCTAGCCGACCTACTATAGTCTCAGACTCACACAAGTCGTTAAAATGAATAAAAAAAAAAAAAAATAAAGACAATAAAGCTCCAAATCCGATTTCCGCGACATTAAGGAAAACATTAAGCCAAATAAGCTCAATTGTACAACATTAAGGCGATATTAAGCTTAATGTCGGATTTCAAGCTAATATTAAGCTTAATGTCGGATTTTTGAGCTGACATTAAGGAAAGTTGTGACAATTTGAGAATCCAATTTAAGGATCAGCTGACTAATCAGATAATACATTCTAGTCCAAATACCAAAGTTCTTTTTATTGCTTTGTATACTTCGTATAGTTTTGAGTTGCTAGCGTATGATTGAGAGCAATTAATACACTTTAAGGCTAAGTGTGAATATACTTTGCTGTGAGTGTTATAGACGCTACAAGAGTGCTGAGAGGTTATATACAGCTCGGCATATAGACCGCACTTAGCCTAACGCTTACAGAATTGAGTTGCGTGACCAAATCCTTAGCACTTAAAGCATTGAGTCGACTTAGCTATATTTAGCAGCTTCTCAACTCTGACTGAGATTCCGGCGATATAGACGCGGTTCCTTATACACCTATCCACTTCTTCGCTAGTCTTAAAAGAGACTACGACAGATCCGGCTCACTTAGTCGCCCGGTTGGCTTCTGAGGACAGTCAATAAGGAGTGCCGATTGGTTTAAAGTTCAAGGTAATATTGAAGGTCTTAAGCTCTTTCAGGACTAGTTCCATGCCTTCCGAGGTATTGAAGTCAGCTATAAGGATTCTATAAAGTACTACCTTAAACCAAGGCTCATCCTTCTAAATTGACTTAAAATTGATTAAATTCTTCCAGATATTAAGCTTCTCAATTAAGAAGTCGGTTGTATAAGGGGAGGTAGTCGTCAAGATAAAGTTCTTTTTATTAGTCGCGTTAGTAATAACCGAGACAACAGGTCTTTTAACTCCTTTAACTTCAAAAGCTTTATTAATTGAGTTGCGAATAGTAAGAGTGGAAAAGAGTAACGAAGTGTCACGGATTACAATAAGTCGATTTGAGGGCTTTGACTTGGGCTGCTGTTTAGGCTTAGCCTTAGCCTGGACCGTCTACTATTCGGTATTAGCCCTGGGGGCCCTGGTAGTAGCGATGTTGGCGAATGAAGGCTGGGCCGGCGCAGGCTGGGTCGCCGAGACAGCGAGGGTCACTAAGGGCTTAGTTGTAGTAGTCTTAGTCTTAGCTTAAGCTTCGACCTTCTAAGTAGTATATTCGAGGTTATTAATTTAAGATACTAATTAGTTTATAACCTTCTTAACTTTACCGAATTCGGTATAGTCGTGGAAAACCTTAATTAAATCCAGTATTTAAGTCTGTTTATTACAAGACTCAGTTATTATATAAATATTAACTAATAAATCTCAAGCTTCTAAGATTAACTTATTAACTAGGTTATTAGTAGTAGCTTAATAAAAATTCGATTTCAAGACTTTATTAATCCCTTCTAAAATAAAAAGGTTGTTTTGTTTAAGAAAGCGAAAGAGGATTCTACTGAGTCTAGTAGTAGTTCTAAGGATAGATTCAGTGAGAGAGTCTAAACTTATAATGTCCGAAAAACTAGATAAGTTAATATTGAAGTTAAACTGGAAGGTAGCAAGAAAGGTTGGCGACGTAGTAATATCTATAATATTATTAATACTTAGTATAGCTAGTAGGCTTAACTAGATCGCAGTGATAGTTGAAGAAGAGAGGGAAATCGAGCTTTGATTAATAGGTATTGAGGGGTTTATTCTAAGATCTGGTAACGACAAACTACCTATATAGGTTTTATAAGACTTAAGTAAATACTCTTAGCCTTTAGATATACTCTTAGCTCTTAATCCTTTCAATTATTCGCAATTAAGTAAGTTGTGTTTAATATTATATCCTTAATATCGACGGTTCAAACAGTTGAAGTCGATATCCGGAAGTGCTAGAATTGATAACAACAGTTGCGATAGCGATATCTTAGGTGCTAGGAGAGGTACTGAGGTGCTTTTAAGCTTATTCGGTCTGCGGATATACGTTGAAGCTAACTATATCTTTTTTATTAATAATTTCAATATTATTTGATGTTTTTTCAATGTTTTTATATTTTTTGAGTGTTTTTAGTGAAAATTTGCAAATATAAAGTAAAAATCCGTAAAATCGGCGGCGACGACGATATCTCAACAGCGCTAAGTTATATAATAAAGCCGATTACTTTATTGAATCCGTCGTACTATAATTAATAAAAGTATTAAAGAATCGAGTCGATTTAAATGAAAACTCGCGTTTTTTCAATAAAAGTTATTCGTTGAATGTTTTTTGAATTAATAATATTAAAGATATAATATTAAGTACAACTTACTTAATTGTAAATATTTAAAGGGATTAAGAGATAGAGGAGTGTTTAAAAGTTAAAAGTACTTATCTAAACTTTATAAAACTTATATACAGCCTCTTTATACATAAGTCAACAACAATTAAAAATTGAAAAATTGTATACCTTTATTGAAATCGACCTAATCTCATCAGAATACAATTAATTAAAATATAGTAAATTTAATAAAGTTATCGGCTTTGTAATACAACTCGATATTATCGAGATATCGTTGTCGCTGTCGATTCAAACGATTTTTACTCTATATCGCAGGATTTTCATCGAAATCCAAGAAACTAAAATTATTAAAAAATAATTACTTCTTAATTAAGAAGCTTAATATTTGAAAAAACCTTATCAACTTTAAGACTATTTAAAAGGATAAACCTTGGTATAAAGTAGTATTACATAAGATCCTTACAAGCGACTTTAACACCTTTGAAGATATAAAACTAATTCTAAAAAAAATCAAAACCTTCAATTCCTCTCTTAATCTCAAACTAATTAAAACTTTTTATTAACTCTCTTTAGAAGCTAATCGTGCAGCTAAGCAAGTTGGATTTATAATAGTCTCTTTTAAAACTAGTGAGAAGGTTGAAAGGTATATAAAGAATCGAGTTTATATTATAGAAATATTAATTAAAGTTAAGAAATTACTAAGTATAGTAAAGTCAACTTAGTATATTAAATGCTAAGGATTCAAGTATATAACCCAATTTTGCCAATAACAAGCTAAGTATAATCTATATACAAAACCTTATTCGACCTCTCAACACTTTTATAATATTTATAGTATTTGCAAGAAAGTTTATTTTTATTTAGTTTTAAAATACTATAACTACTTCCAACTTTATACTAGCGACTTAAAATCGTGTGAGGTATATAAGGCGATGAAAAGAGTTAATATTAGCTTATAAATAACTAGAATATCTAAGTACTATAAGTAAATCTTAATAAAAGTGTATCGAAGACTAAAGTAGCTTTTTAACTTATTATCGACTTAAAAATTAACTTATTAATAATCTAAAAGTCTTAGATTATAGCTGAGAACTAGAATTACTTTCAAAGTCGATCTATATCCTACTTCAACTTCAACTAGCTCTTAATACTAACTTGTAATTTCAAGCCTCGAACTTTAATATATATTTCAAAAGTTCTTAAGATTGAAGTGATATTAATACTAGATAATTTAGATTTAAACTTATTAATAATCTGACTTAGTCAAAGAACTAATATACTCGAGATAATCAATATCTATAATAAGACTAACTAGTAAGAAAGTAAGAAGTTTAAAATAGTTAAGAGAAGTTTATTTCTAAAAGCTATTTTAACTAATTCGTTTATTTTAGAGGATTTCAATATTTATTATCTTTGGTAGAACTCTTTAATAGCTAATACTCAAATTGGAACTTAATTAGTTAGTTAGATTAAAGATAATAACTTTAAACTTTTAAATAAAATTAAGATTAAAACTTTCTTTCGAAGCTCTAACTCTTCAATCTTAGATCTGATACTTGCTACTTCAAAGGTAGCGAGATATATAAATAACTAGTAAGTACTCGACAGCCTAAGCTCAGATTATCATTTGATTTTCTTTACAATCAAAAATCTGAAATCAAATCAAAACTATTCAAACCTACTTCAATTCTTTGATATTAAAAAGGTTGATTAAAATTTATTTAAAAACAAGTTAATTGATTTAGCTAAGAAAAGTTTAATTCTCAACTAAGACCTTCTAGAAATCACGAGAACTAAGTTAAACTTTGAAGTATTAAATATAATTTATTTTAAGAATATCTTTTTTAAACTAACACGATTAATCGGGCTAGTGGCAATTAGTACAATTCTGAGAATAAAGCTTAAGTTGAGAGCTAAGCTCTAGTAAATCCTTAAGCTAAAAGAATTATAAAAATTAATATTAAAAGTATAAAGAAGTGAAAGTTAAAATCAAAGTTATAACTTAGTTAGAAACTTTTACTTTTCGATTATTAAATATATTAAATAAAGTTATTAGAATACTTTCTTAAAGATTAAAAACCTGAAATCAATTTTCAAAGCTTTTAACTATATTAAAAGCTACTCGAATTAACAACTACTCTCGATTTTAAACTAGTTAACTTTTGATAGAAAAGCAGTTATTCTAAAAACTATTTTGTTCTTAAAGCTTCTAATTTCAACTAGCTCTACTTAAAATACTTATAAAGTCGATACTTAATTTAAGCTAGTTGCTAGCGAGCTGGAAAAAGCTTGTTCAACGAAAATCAAAGGAAAAACTCTAAAATCAAATAGAATTAGTTAGGAAATTATTACTAAAGCTTACTAAACTATTTCTAATTTATTTTATAAAGTCTTTAGTCTTCTTATCAATTTCGGCTACCACCCAACCTACTAGCGCCAAGTAATAAAAGCTATTTTCAAGAAGTTAAAAAAGCTTAACTATTTAATTCCCAAAGTTTATAAAGTGATCTTACTATTAAATTACTTTAAGAAAGTTAATAAGAGGATATTAGTAAAGTGATTAAACTATTTAACCGAGATTAGTATCTTGCTATATAATTCTTAAATTGGAAGTAGGCTAAAAAAGTCTATAATTAATATAATATTATTATTAATAAATAAGATTAAGGAAAATTATATAAATAAATTGAAGATATTAAATTTATTTCTTAATATTAAAAAAGCCTTCGATTATATATTTAAGAACTAACTACTTACTATTTTAAAAGATCTAAAATTTCTACTTAGTTTTATAACTTAAGTTAACTACTTTTTAGAAGCTAGATAGTTAAGATTAACTTTTAATAATCAAATTAAACTCTTTAAACTTATTAATACTAGAATTCCTTAAGATAGTCTAATTAGTTTGATTTTATTCTTAATTTATATTAGGAATCTTTTCTCGATTATTAGCTATTTAATTTGAAGTTATATAGATAATATTGTGTTAGCAGCTAGCTTAACTAGTATTAAGAAGAATTATAAGACTTTGGAAAGAAAAGCTAATAAGCTATATACTTTTGAAATAGTGAATAATATTGAGTTTAACCTTGGAAAGACTAAGTTAATCTACTTCTTTTCTAAAGGTTCAACAACTAATTCGGTTAAATTACTAGATTAACAAGTTATACACTCTTCTAAACTAGTGAGGTAGCTAGGAATTTGATTCGATAATATATTAAAATACAAGAATTATATTTTAATCTAAATTAGTTAAACTAAATCCGTTTTCCTTCGAATTAGTTATCTAGCTAATATTTAGACTAGCTTATCCCTCTTCATTGTACACTAACTATATATCGCTTGTATCGCTAGCATCTCAGACTACAACTTCCTAATTTAGTATAAAGGATAAACTAGTTTTAATAGCTAACTTCGTAGCTTTTAGAATCTCGCTTTTTAGAAGATATTAAAAGTATTTAAAATTAGTCCTGCTTTAACTATAAATATTGAAGCCACACTAGCACCCTCTAATATTCACTTAAATACTACAGCCTGCTAATACACTTTCTAATCTCTTAAACTCTCAAGAAGCTACTTAATTTATAAACTTCTTTAGAAGGATTATTGTAACTGTAATATCCACTATAACAATCACTAGGAAAGCTAAGATATTATAAGTTTAGACAGCAACTAGCTAGTTTTACCGCGGATTAAGAAGCTAAAACTAAAGCCGAAGTTAAAACTGACTTAAATCGACTGAATTAGGTAGTCAATACATCCGCTAGTCAATGTAGCTAGCTTGGAACTAATATAGCTATTCAAATTCCCTCTTTAGACCTTAACTACACTTTATAATATCTAGATCTTTTTTTTTTTTTTTTTTTTTTTATTTTAACAACTTATATAAGTCTGAGACTATAGTAGGTTGGCTAGCAGCTAACCCGCTAGCGGCTAGGTGTATATAGTATGTTAAGTATATGAAATACTTAATATAGTAAGAGATATTGA
This sequence comes from Clarireedia monteithiana, assembly GCA_026226035.1. Classification (NCBI taxonomy): domain Eukaryota; kingdom Fungi; phylum Ascomycota; class Leotiomycetes; order Helotiales; family Rutstroemiaceae; genus Clarireedia; species Clarireedia monteithiana. The sequence continues at coordinate 11,630 of JANHAD010000286.1, forward strand.
GGGTCTAGCTCTAGTTAAGGAAATAACAATGAAAATAACTATAATAGCTTTAAACTCTGAATTTAAAATCACAATATTAAAGAAAGTATTAAACTAAACTAGCCTAATTGTATAATATTAAAACGATATTAAATATTATCTATCTAAATATCGAATATTAAGCCGGTATTAAATATTAATAATAATAATAATATCCGGATCAGCCGCTTATCAAAAGAAGACGAAGTTTTAGATTACTAGGACTTAATACTAATACAAGCTAATAATTAATACTTCTTTTATATTAACAAGTTCCAACTATAAATCGAGACTAGAATAAGAATTAGACTAGCTTTTCTAGATACTAATCAAAAGCTAATCCAAGTATATAAGTGGAATATCAGCTCAAATCAACTAGTATATATTAGCGAATTAGAAGGAATCATGTAGGTAATCGAATTAGCTAACTAGCTAACTTAGCTAGACTAAGAATATACAGTTTATAATAATAATCAGACTACCTTACTTAGGCTTCAGTCGCTAAACAACAATCTAGACTAAAAGCAACTAATAAGAATATACGATGTTAGTACTCAAATAGTCAACAAAAGTATTAGTATCAAATTAGCTTAAGTTCCTAACTACTACAACGTCGATAGAAATGAAATAGTAGATAAGCTGGCTAAAGCGAGTACTAGCGAAGAACCAAACTCTTATATAACTAGCTTCGCCTACTTAAACACTAGTATTAAGAGAATCAAGATTTAAAAATAGAAATTAGTATTAAACCAAGCTAAACCTAAACTTAAACATACTAACTTCAAGACTAATTATATTTTAACTTACAAATTAACTTCTAGATTTAAGTTAGTAATCTCTCTTGAAACTAAGCGAGTTACAACTAGCACTTTTTATTAATTAAAAATAGACTACAACTATATCAAGGTTTATATATATCGATTTAGCTTAACTAGCGATAACAAATATAAATATAGTAAAAAAGAGATTTTTAAATATCTTTTTATTAGCTGTCGCCTACTTACTAACACTTGGATAAAGTTTAAAGACTTTTTTAATATATATTACTTTAGCCTCTCTCTTTTATTAGATACTAAGTTTAGTATCGAAGCTACTCTCGAATTCTTTAAAAAGACTAAGATCTGTATTTAAAAATATTATTTAACTTAGTTATCTAACTTTTAAATTACTTACTAGTCAAATTGGAATTATCAAATTATTATTATTAATATTTAATACCAACTTAATATCCGATATTTAAACGGATAATACTTAATATCGTCTTAATATTATATAATTAGATTGATTTGATTTAATATTTTCTTTAATATTATAAATTTAGATTTGGAGTTTAAATACTATTATTGTTATTATTTCTTTAACTAAAGTTAAACTTTTAATATCTTTTTATTATATATAGTATTTTATATACTTAATATATTATATACACTTAGCCGCTAGCGGATTAGCCGCTAACCAACTTACTATAGTCTTAAACTTATATAGGTTGTTAAAAAAAAAAAAAAAAAATATTTAATAAAAAAGGAAAGCTAAAGTAATATATATTAAGAGAGTCTTTAAGCTTTATCCAGGCGCTAGCAAGTAGGTAACAGCTAATAAGAAGGTATTCTGAAATCTCCTTTTTACTATATTTATACTTATTATTACTAATTAAATCGAGTTAATATATATAAGCTTTGAAGTAATTATAACCTAGTTTTAACTGATAAAAAGCGTTAGCAGTAACTTGTTTAGTTTCAAAGAGAATTGCTATTTTAACTTTAAACACTAATTTATAAATTAAAATATAATTAGTCTTGGAATTAATATTATACTTCGATTTAATATATTATTTCAATACTAATTCCTATTCTTGAATTTTAATTCTCTTAATACTAACATCTAAGTAGATGAAGCTAATTATATAAAAGTCTAGATCTTTACTAATACTTACTTTAACTAGTTTATCTACTATTTCATTCTTATTGATATTACAAAACTACCTTTTTAATTCTAATTAATTAATATTCAATTTCTAATACTTCTTTAATATTAATTATTATTTAATCTAGCTCACTAGTTATACTAAGTATTAATAATATTATAGATATTACTATATTGTTGTTGCTTCTAGCAACTTTTTAATTTAACTTTAATATTAATATATTTAGCCTTTTAAATATACTAAGTTTAAACTTTTTAACTAAATCTACTTTAGATATTACTATTAGACTTAATATTATTCCTTTCTACCTTTTTAAAAAAACTAACTTATTCTTAACAAACTAAATTAATAAAAACTCGAAACCAACTTTTAATATAACTTTTACTAATAACTTAGCTAATAAACTTATTTTAGAAATTTAAAATTTATTAGTTAAAGTTTATACTTTTACTAACTTCTATAAAAAACAAAGCTTTATTTTTAATCTTATTAAGATATTTTAAAATTATATTAAATTTGAAAAAGTTAAAAAAGTTATTAACTAATTAGCCTTTTAAATTAATAATTTAAAATATATAATCTACTAAATCGAAGCTTAAGTTAAAGTTAAAACTTTTATTAAAATTCTTATTATACTTCTAATAACTCTCTTAATAACTTATTTAGTAACTTTTATTATTTTAACAATTTAACTACTAAAAATTATTAAAATCGCTTAAAATCCGACTTAAGCTATCTTCGCTAATATTATTATTACTAAGACTTTTAAAGTTTTCGAATAGAAGATTATAAAGTTTAAAGCTAAATTATAAAATAAATTTAAATTTTAGAATCAATTAATTTTAATTTATAATAATCTAACTTTCTTTTTAATTCTTCTTATTTACAACTTAATAAATAAAGCTTTTAAAATTAAAAAAATTAAAAGTTTAGTTATTTTAACTATTATTAATATTATTAATAAGAAGAACTTATTTCTAACTATTATATCTCTTTATATTATCAACTTTCTAATTAAAAAGTTTAATATTTGAAAAAATCTTATTAATTTTAAAACTATTTAAAAGAATGAACTTTAGTATAAAGTAATATTATATAAGATTTTTATAAGCAATTTTAATATTTTTGAAAATATAAAATTAATTTTAAAAAAAATAAAAACTTTTAATTTCTCTTTTAACTTCAAACTAATTAAAACTTTTTATTAACTCTCTTTAGAAGCTAATTATATAACTAAGTAAGTTGAATTTGTAATAATCTTTTTTAAAACTAATAAGGAAGTTAAGAAATATATTAAAAATTGAGTTTATATTATTAAAATATTAATTAAAGTTAAGAAATTACTAAATATAATAAAGTTAATTTAGTATATTAAATATTAAAGATTTAAATATATAATCTAATTTTACTAATATTAAGTTAAATATAGTTTATATATAAAACTTTACTTAACTTTCTAACACTTTTATAATATTTATAATATTTATAAAAAAGTTTATTTTTATTTAGCTTTCAAATATTATAACTACTTTCAATTTTATACTAACGATTTAAAATTGTATAAAGTCTATAAAGTAATGAAAAAGATTAATATTAGCTTATAAATAATTAAAATATTTAAATATTATAAGTAAATTTTAATAAAAGTTTATTAGAAACTAAAGTAACTCTTAAGCTTACTATTAAGTTAAAAATCAATTTATTAATAATCCAAAAGCTTTAGATTATAGTTAAAGATTAGAATTACCTTCAAAGTCGGTTTATAACTTACTTTAACTTCAATTAGCTTTTAATACTAATTTGTGAATTCAAACCTCGAACTTTAATATATATTTTAAAAGTTTTTAAAATTAAAGTAATATTAATATTAGATAATTTGAATTCGAACTTATTAATAATCTAACTAAGTCAAAGAATTAATATACTTGAAATAGTTAATATCTATAATAAAACTAATTAGTAAGAAAGTGAAATAATTAAAATAATTAAAAGAAACTTGTTTTTAAAAGTTATTTTAATTAACTTACTTATTTTAAAAGATTTCAATATTTATTACTTTTAGTAGAACTTTTCAATAATTAATATTTAAGTTGGAATTTAATTAATTAATTGAATTGAAGATAATAACTTTAAACTTTTAAATAAAATCGAGATTAAAACCTTCTTTCAAAGTACTAGCTTTTTAGTTTTAGATTTAATACTTACTATTTTAAAAGTAGTAAAGTGTATAAATAACTAGTAAATATTAAATAACTTAAACTTAAACTATTTACTAATCTTCTTTATAATTAAAAATTTAAGTTTTTAAAGTTATTTAAATTCACTTCAATTCTTTAATATTAAAAAAGCTGATTAGAACTTGTTTAAAAATAAATTAATTAATTTAGTTAAAAAGAGTTTAGTTTTTAATTAAAACCTCTTAAAAGTTATAAAAATCGAATTAAATTTTAAAATGTTAAATATAACCTTTTTTAAGAATATCTCTTTTAAATTAATATAATTAATCGAGCTAGTAGCAACTAGTACGATTTCGAGAATAAAGCCTAAGTTGAAAACTAAGTTATAATAAACTTTTAAATTAAAAGAGTTATATAAAGTAATACTAAGAGTATAAAGAAATAAAAGTTAAAGTTAAAGTTATAATTTAATTAGAAACCTTTACTTTTTAGCTATTAAATATACTAAACAGAGTTATTAGAATACCTTCTTAAAGATTAAAAACTCGAAGTCAATTTTAAAACTTTTAACTATATTAAAAGTTACTTAAGTTGATAATTATCCTTGATTTTAAATTAATCAACTTTTAATAAAAAAGCAACTATTTTGAAAGTTACTTTATTCTTAGAACCTTTAATTTCAACTAGTTTTATTTAAGATATTTATAAAGTCGATATTTAATTTAAGCTAGCTATTAGTAAGCTAGAAAAAGCTTGTTTAATAAAAATCAAAAGAAAAACTCTAAGATTAAATAGAATTAACTAGGAAATTATTACTAAAGCTTATTAAACTATTTTTAACTTATTTTATAAAGTCTTTAGCCTTCTTATTAATTTCAGTTACTATTTAACTTACTAGTATTAAATAATAAAAGCTATTTTCAAAAAGCTAAAAAAGTTTAATTATTCAATTTCTAAAACTTATAGAGTGATATTATTATTGAATTACTTTGAGAAAGTTAGTGAAAGGATATTAATAAAAAGATTAAACTATTTAATTAAAACTAGTATTTTACTATATAACTCTTAAATCGGAAGTAGATTGAAAAAGTCTATAGTTAATATAATATTATTATTAGTAAATAAAATCGAGGAAAATTATATAAATAAGTTGAAGATATTAATTCTATTTCTTGATATTAAAAAAGCTTTTAATTATATATCTAAGAATCAACTACTTATTATTTTAAAAAAGTTAAAACTTCTACTTAGTCTTATAATTTAAGTTAACTACTTTTTAGAAGCTAGGCAATTGAAGCTAGCTTTTAATAATCAAATTAAGCTTTTTAAACTTATTAATACTAGAATTCTTCAAAGTAGCTTAATTAATCTAATTTTATTCTTGATTTATATTAAGAATCTTTTCTCGACTATTAGCTATTTAATCTAAAGTTATATAAATAATATTGTGTTAGTAGTTAACTCAATTAGTATTAAGAAGAATTATAAGACTTTAAAAAGAGAAGCTAATAAACTATATACTTTTGAAATAATAAATAATATCAAGTTTAATTTAAAAAAAACTAAACTAATTTACTTCTTTAAAAGTTTAATAATTAACTTGATTAAATTATTAAATTAACAAGTTATATACTCTTCTAAGTTAGTAAAGTGGCTAAGAATTTAATTTGATAATATATTAAAATATAATAATTATATCTTAATTCGAATTAGTTAAGCTAAATCAACTTTTCTTCAAATTAGTTAACTAACTAATATTTAAACTAATTTATCCCTCTTTACTATATACTAGTTATATATCACTTATATTATTAGTATCTTAAATTACAACTCCTTAATTTAATATAAAAGACAAACTAATTTTAAAAACTAATTTCATAGTTTTCAAAATCTTGCTTTTTAGAAAATATTAAAAGTATTTAAAACTAGCTTTACTTTAATTATAAATATCAAAGCTATATTAATACTTTTAGATATTAGACTTATTAATATTATCTATTAATACACTTTTCAATCTTTTAAACTTTTAAGAAGCTATCTAATTTATAAGCTTTTTTAAAAAAATTATTAAAATAATTATTATAATAACTACTATAATATTATAAGTTTAAATAGCAATTAACTAATTTTACTATAAATTAAAAAGTCAAAGTCAAAGTCTAAGCTAAAGCTATTTTAAATCAATTAAATTAGATAATCAATATATTTACTAGTTAATATAACTAGTTTGAAACTAATATAATTCTTTAAATTTTCTCTTTGAATTCTCGCTAACTTCTTTAGTATCTAGATTAATTGTCTTTTTAAAAAAAATAAAGTTTTAGATTATTAAAATACAATATTAATATAAGTTTATAATTAGTATTTTTTTATACTAACAAGTTTTAATTATAAATTAAAACTAGAATAGAAGTTGAATTAGCTCTTTTAGATACTAATTAAAAGTTAATTTGAATATATAAATAGAATATTAGTTTAAATTAATTAGTTTATAATAATGAACTAGAAGGAATTATTTAAGTAATCAAATTAGCTAACAAACTAGTTTAACTAAACTAAGAATATATAGTTTATAATAATAACTAAATTACTCTATTTAAACTTTAATTACTAAATAATAACTTAAGTTAAAAGTAATTAATAAAGATATATAATATTAATATTTAAATAGTTAATAAAGATATTAATATCAATTTAACTTAGATTTTAGATTATTATAATATTAATAAGAATGAAATAGTAAATAAGTTAATTAAAGTAGATATTAATAAAAAGTTAAACTTTTATATAATTAACTTTGTTTATTTAGATATTAGTATTAAGAAAATCAAAATTTAAAAATAAGAATTAGTATTAAACTAAGTTAAATCTAAATTTAAATATATTAATTTCAAAACTAATTATACTTCAACTTATAAATTAGTTTTTAAATCTAAGTTAGTAATTTCTTTTAAAATTAAGCAAGTTATAATTAATACTTTTTATTAACTTAAATTAGATTATAGTTACTTTAAAGCTTATATATACTAACTTAGTTTAACTAGTAATAATAAATATAAATATAATAAAAAGAAGATTTTTAAATATCTTCTTATTAACTATTAACTACTTACTAATATTTATATTAAACTTAAAAACATCTTTAATATATATTACTTCAATTTACCTCTTTTATTAGATATTAAGTTTAATATCGAAATTACTCTCGAATTTCTATATAAGATTGAAATTTATATTTAAAAATATTACTTATCTTAATTATTTAAATTTTAAATTACTTATTAATTAAACTAGATTACTAAATTATTATTATTAAGTTTAATACTAGCTTAATATATAATATTTAGATATTTAATACTTAATATAATCTTAATATTATATAATTAAACTAGTTTAATTTAATATTTTCTTTAATATTATAAGTTGAAGTTTGGATTTAAAATACTATTATTATTATTTTATTATTATTTTTTTAATTAGAGTTAGACTTTTAATATCTCTTTATTATATATAATATTATATATATTTAAAATATTATATATACTTAGTTGCTAACAAGTTAACTATTAGTCGACTTACTATAATCTCAAACTTATATAAGTTATTAAAAAAAAAAAGATTTATATAAGTAGTTTAATATTATTAGATCTAAGAATAGACTTTTTAATATCTATTAATTAAAACTCAGTTTCTTTCTCTTCTTCTTTAACTATTATTATAATTTAATTAAGCTTACTAACTATATTAAATATTAATAATATTATAAATATTACTACATCGCTAACCCTTCTTGTTATCTTTCAATTTAACTTTAATATTAACTTATCTAGCTTTTCAAATATTATAAACTTAAACTTTCTTACTAGATTTACTTTTAGAACTATTATTAAACTTAATAAAATTTTATTCTACCTTTTTAAATAGATTAACCTCTTTATTCTAGAAAGGATTAATAAAAACTTAAAGTTTATTACTACTTAGACTGTTAATAATAATCTTACTAATAAACTTATTTTAAAAGTTTAAAATTTATTAATTAAAGTTTATATTCTAATTGATTTCTATAATAAACAAAGCTAAATTCTCAACTTAATTGAAGTTTTCTATAATTATATTGAATTCAATAAAGTTAAGAAAGTTACTAACTAATTAGCTTTTTAAATTAATAACCTCGAATATACTATTTAGAAGGTCGAAGTTTAAACTAAGATTAAAACTTAAGTTAAACTTTTAGTAACTCTTTTAGTAACTTTCATTATCTTAGCAACTTAGTTTACTAAATTTATAAAAATCGCTTGAAATCCGATTTAGCCTTTATTCACTAATATCGCTGTTATTAAGGCTTTCGAGACTAATACTAAATAATATATAGTCTAAACTAAAGCTAAGCTTAAACAGTTTAAATAAAAACTTTTAAATTAGTTAATTCTTATTTATAATATTTCATCTCTTTTCTTAGCTCTCTTAGTTTACAATTTAATTAATAAAGTATTTAAAGTTAAAAAAGTTAAAAGCCTAATTATATTAACTATTATTAATATAACTAATAAAAAGAATCTTATTTTAACAACTATTTCTTTTTATATTATTAACTTCTTAATTAAGAAGCTTAATATTTAAAAGTATTTAATTAACTTTAAATCAATTTAAAAGAACAAGCTTTAATATAAAATAATACTTTATAAGATTTCTACTACTAACTTTAATACTTTAGAAGATATAAAATTAGTTTTAAAAGAGTTTAAAACTTTTAACTTAAGTTTAAACTTTAAACTAATTAGTATTCCTTATTAACTGTCTTTAGAAACTAACTAGACGACTAAGAGAGTTAAGTTAATTGTAGTCTTATTTAAAATTAGCAAAGAAGTAAATAGATATATTTGAAATCGCGTCTATATCGTTGAAATCTTAGTTAGAGCTAAAAAGCTACTTAGTATAACTAAGTTAATCTAATACTTAAAATACTAAGATTTTAATTATATAACTTAATTCTATAAATACTAAGTTAAGTACAGCTTATATATAAAACTCTATATAACTTTATAATACTTTTATAATATCTATAATATTTATAACAAAGTCTATTTACATTTAATACTAAAGTATACTAACTACTTCTAATTATATACTAGCAACTCAAAGTTATACAAAGTGTATAAAGTAATTAAAAGGACTTTAGTATTCGAACTAGAATGTATTACCTAACTTATCAGCTAATTTATTAAATTGGATTCTTAAATTATTACAACTTTCCTTAATATTATATAATTAAGCTTATTTGACTTAATATTTTCCTTAATATCGTGGAAATCGGATTTAAAGTTTTAATATTTTTATTGCTTTTATTATTATTTCTTTTATTAAAGCTTAACCTTCAATATCACTCACTATATATAATATTATATATATCTAACCTTTATTTATATTTACACCTAGCTGCTAGCAGATTAACTGCTAGCCGACTTACTATAATCTCAGACTTATACAAGTTGTTAAAATAAAAAAAATTATTTCTTTAATCAAAGCTAGACCCTTAGTATCTCTTTATTATATATAGTATTGTATGTACCTAAAACACTATATACACCTAGCCGCTAGCCGACCTACTATAGTCTTAAACTCATATAAGTCGTTAAAATGAATAAAAAAAAAAAAAAAAAATTACTAAATTATTACTACTAAGCTTAATACTAGCTTAATATTCGATATTTGAACAGATAATACTTAATATTGTCTTAATGTTGTACAATTGGGCTGGTTTAACTTAATACTTTCCTTAATATTATAAGACGGAGTTTAGGTTTCCTTTTTTTTTTTTTTTTTTTTTTTTTTTATTCATTTTTTTTTTTTTTATTCATTTTAACGACCTGTGTGAGTCTGAGATTATAGTAGGTCGGCTAGCGGCTAACCCGCTAGCGGCTAGGTGTGTGTATAAAGGTTAGGTACATACAATATTATATATAATAAGTGATATTAAAAGTCTAGCTAAAAACATTAAAACATCGAAAAAACGCGAGTTTTCATCTAAATCAACTCGATTCTTCGGTACTCTTATCAATTATAGTACGGTGGATTTAATAAAGCAATCGGCTTTATTATACGACTCGGCGCCGTTGAGATATCGTCGTCGCCGCCGATCTTGCAGATTTTTACCCCACATTTGCAAATTTTTATCAAAAACATTTAAAAAACACAAAAACATCGAAAAAATATCAAACGACATCGAAATTATTAATAAAAAAGATATAGCTAGCTTCAGTGTATATCTGCGGACCGATAAAGCCTAAAAGCACTTTAGTACCTCTTTTAGCGCCTGAGATTTTTTTTTTTTTTTTTTTTCATTTTAACGACCTGTGTGAGTCTGAGACTATAGTAGGTCGGCTAGCGGCTAATCCGCTAGCGGCTAGGTGTGTATATAAGGGTTAGGTACATGCAATGTCATATATAGTGAGTGATATTGAGGGTCTAGCCCTAGTAAAGAAAATAAAGACAATAAACAATAAAAAAAGCATTAAACTCCGAATCTGATTTCCACAGTATTAAGGAAAACATTAAGCTAAATAAGCCCAATTGTACAACATTAAGACAACATTAAGCTTAATATCGGATTTTAAACCGATATTAAGCTTAATGTCGGGTTTGAGCTGACATTAAGGAAAGTTGTGACAATTTGAGAATCTAATTTTAAGGATCAGCTGACTAATCAGGTGATACATTCCGGTCTAAATACCAAGGTTCTTTTAGTCGCTTTATACACTTCGCATAGCTTTGAGTTGCTAGCGTGTGATTCAGAGCAGTTAGTGCACTTTAGTGCTAAATGCGAACATACTTTGCCGCGGGTATTGCAGACGCTGCAGGAATGCTGGGAGGTCACGTGCGGCTCGGTATATAAGCCGCACTTAGCCTGGCGTTTGCAGAATTGGGTCGCGTGACCAAACTCTTGGCATTTAAGACATTGGGTCGACTTAGCTACATTAAGCAGCTTCTCGGCTCTGACTGAGATTTTTTTTTTTTTTTTTTTATTCATTTTTACGACCTGTGTGAGTCTGAGACTATAGTAGGTCGGCTAGCGGCTAACCCGCTAGCGGCTAGGTGTGTATATAGGGTTTAAGTACATGCAATGTTATATATAGTGAAGAGATATTGAGGGTCTGGCCTTAGATAAGGAAATAACAGTAAAAATAACAATAATAGCTTCCAAACTCCGAACCCAAAATCACGACATTAAGGAAAGCATTAAGCCAAACCAGCCCAATTGTACAACATTAAGACGACATTAAGCATTATCCGTCCAAATATCGAACATTAAGCCGGCATTAAGCATTAATGATGACAATTTGATAGTTCCAATTTGATTTTTTTTTTTTTTTTTTTTTTTTTTTTCATTTTTACGACCTGTGTGAGTCTGAGACTATAGTAGGTCGGCTAGCGGCTATCCCGCTAGCGGCTAGGTGTATATAGTGTTTTAGGTATATACAATACTATATATAATAAAGAGATACTAAGAGACTAGCCCTGGTTAAGGAAATAATAGCAAAAATAACAATAATAGCGTTCTAAATCCAAACTTCGTCTTACAATATTAAGGAAAGTATTAAGCTGAACCAGCCTAATTGTATAATATTAAGATGATATTAAGTATTATCCGTCTAAATATCAGATATTAAGCTAGTATTAAACTTTAATAATAATAATTTAATAATCCAATTTAGTAATCTAAAGTGATTAGTAAGTAATTTAGAGGTTAAGTGACTAAGTTAGATGATATTTGCGGGTACAAATTTCAGTCTCACGCAGGAATTCGAGAGTAGCTTCGATGCTAAGCTTAGTATCTAATAAAAGAGGGAGACTAAGGTAGTTCGTATTAAAGGAGTCTTTAAGCTTTATCTAGGTACTAGCAAGTAAGTGACAGCTAATAAGGAGGTATTCAAAAGTCTCTTTTTTACTATATTTATACTTGTTATTATTAGTTAAGCTGAGTCGATATATATAAGCTTTAATATAGTTGTAGCTTATCTTTAATTGATAAAAGGCGCTAGCTGTAACTTGTTTAGTCTCAAAGGGGATTACTAGCTTGGATCTAGAAGCTAATTCGTAAGTTGAAGTATAATTAGTCTTGGAGTCGATATATTTGAGCTTGGTTTTAGCTTGGTTTAGTACTAATTCCTATTTCTAAGTCTTAATTCTCTTAATACTAGCGCCTAGATAGGCGAAGCTAATTATATAAAAGTCTGGTTCTTTACTAATATCCACTTTAGTTAGCTTATCTACTATTTCATTCTTGTCGACATTGTAGTAGCTAGGAATCTAAGCTAATTTGATACTAGCATCTTTATTGATTATTTAAGTATTAGTATTATATATCCTTATTAATTATTCTTAGCTTAGATTGTTGTTTAACGATTAGAGCCTAAGTAAAGCAGCTTGATTATTATTATAAACAATATATTCTTAGTTTAATCGAGTTAGCTGACTAGCTAATTTGATAGTCTAAGTAATTCTCTCTAGTTTACTATTATAGACTAGCTGGTTTAAGCTAATATTCCACTTATACATTTATACTAACTTTTGATTAGTATCTAAAAAAGCTAATTCGATTTCTATTTTAATCTTGATTTACAATTGGGACTTGTTAATATAAAAGAAATACTAATTATAAGTTTATATTAGTGTTAAATCCCAGTAGTCTAAGGCTTTATCTTCTTTAGAAAAGTAACTAATCCGAATACTAAAGAGGCTAGTAAAGGCCTAAAGAGGGAATTTAAATAGCTATATTAGTTCTAGACTAGTTATATTAACTAGCAAGTATATTAACTACCTAATTTAGTCGATTTAGATTAGCTTTAGCTTTAACTTTAGCTTTGGCTTCTTAATATATAGTAAAGTTAACTAGTTACTATCTAAGCTTATAATATTATAATAGCTACTACTATAACTGTTTTAGTAATCTTTTTAAAAAAGCTTATAAATTAGATAGCTTCTTGAAAGTTTCAGAGATCGAAAGATATATTAGTAGGTTGTAGCATTCAAGCGAATATTTAGAGAGGCTAGTATAGCTTTAATATCTATAGTTAAAGCGAAACTAGTTTTAAATACTTTTAATATTTTCTAAAAAGTAAGATTTTGAAAACTACGAAGTTAGCTATTAAAACTAGCTTATTCTTTATACTAAATCGAAAAGCTATAGTCTAAGATATTAGTGATATAAGCAATATATAGCTAGTATATAGCGAAAAGAAATAAGCTAGTTTAAATATTAGTTAATCGACTAATTCAAAGGAAAGTTGATTTAACTTGATTAATTTAGATTAAGATATAATTCTTATATTTTAATATATTATCGAACTAAATCCTTAGCTATTTTACTAGCTTAAAAGAGTATATAACTTATTGATTTAGTAACTTAACCGAATTAGTCGCTAACTTTTTAAAGAAGTGAATTAGCTTAGTTTTTCCTAAATTAAACTTAATATTATTCATTATTCTAAAAGTATATAACTTGTTAGCCTCTCTTTTCAAAGTCTTATAGTTCTTCTTAACGCTAGTCGAGTTAGCAGCTAATACGATATCGTCTATATAACTTCAGACTAAGTAGCTAATAGTTGGGAAAAGATTCCTAATATAGATTAAAAATAAAACTAGGCTAATCAAGCTACCTTGGAAGATTCTAGTGTTGATAGGCTTAAAAGACTTAATTTGATTATCGAAAGTTAGTCTTAGCTATCTAATTTCTAGGAAGTAGCTAATTTAAGTTATAAAACTAAGTAGAAGTTTTAACTTTTTTAAAACTATAAGTAGCCAGTTCTTAGATATATAATCGAAAGCCTCTTTAATATTAAGAAATAAAACTGATGTTTTAAACTTGTTTATATAATCTCCCTCGATTTTATTTACTAGCAACAATACTATATCAATTACAGACTTTTTCAACCTACTTTCAATTTAAAAGTTATATAATAAAGTACTAATCTCGACTAAGTAGTCTAATTACTTTGCTAATATCTTCTCACTAATTTTCCTAAAATAATTAAACAGCGATATTATCTTATAAACTTTAGAAACTAAATAATCTAACTTTTTTAGCTTTTTAAGAATAGCTTTTATTGCTTAGTATTAGTAAGTTAAGTAGTATTTGAAATTAATAAGAAAGTTGAAGACTTTATAAAATAAGTTAAAAATAATTTAATAAGCTTTAATGATAATTTCCTAGTTAATTCTATTCGGCCTCAAAGTTTTTCCTTTGATTTTCATTAAACAAGTTCTTTCCAGCTTACTAGCAGCTAGCTCTAGCTAGATATCGACTTTATAAGAATCTTAGGTAGAACTAGTCGAGATTAGAGGCTCTAAGAATAAAGTAGCTTTTAAAATAGCTACTTTTCTATCGAAAGTTGACTAGTTTAAAATCGAGAGTAGTTGGCGACTTAAGTAGTTTTTAATATAGCTAAAAGCTTTGAAAATTGACTTCGGGTCTTTAGTCTCCAAGAAGATATTCTAATAACTTCGTTTAGTATACTTAATAACTGAGAAATATAAGTTTCTAACTAAGTTGTAACTTTGATTTTAACTTCTTTGCTCTTTTAGTATTACTTTGTATAACTCTTTTAACTTGAGAGTTTACTATAATTTGGCTCTCAGCTTAGACTTTATTCTTGAAATCGTACTAGTCGCCGCTAGCCCGATTAGTTATGTTAGTTCGAAAGAGATATTCTTAAAATAGGTTATATTCGACACTTCGAAGTTTAACTTGATTTTTATAACTTTTAGAAGGTTTTAGTTGAGAATTAAGCTCTTCTTAGCTAAATTAATTAGTTTATCTTTAAACAAGTCTTAATCAACCTTCTTAGTATCAAAGAATTAAAAAGGATTTAAGTAATTTTAAAGATTTAAATTCTTAATTATAAAGAAAATAGATAGGTAATCTAAGTTTAAATTGTCGAGAACTTACTAGTTATTTATATATCTCGCTACCTTTGAAGTAGCAAGTATTAGATCTAAGATTGAAAAGTTAAAGCTTTGAAAGAAGGTTTTAGCTTTAACTTTATTTAAGAGTTCAAAGTTATTATCTTTAATCTAGTTGATTAATTAGGTTCCGGCTTAAGTATTAGCTACTGAAAAGTTCTACTAAAAATAATAAACATTGAAATCCTTTAAAATAAACGAATTAGTCAAGATAGCTTTTGGAAATAAGCTTCTTTTAACTATCTTAGACTTCTTACTTTCTTGCTAGCTAGTCTCGTTGTAGATATTGATTATCTTAAGTATATTAGTTTCCTAACTAAGTCGGACTATTAATAAGTCTGAATCTAAATTATCTAGTATTAACATCACTCTAATCTCAAGAACTTTTAAAGTATATATCAAAGTTCAAGATTTAAATTCGCGAGTTAGTACTAAGAGCTAGTTGAAGTTGAGGTAGAATATAGATCAGCTTTGAAGGTAATTCCGGTCCTTAACTATAATCCAAGGTTTTTAGATTATTAATAAATCGATTTTTAAATCAATAGCGAGTTGAAAAGCTACTTCAATTCTTAGTAAACTTTTATTAAAATTCATTTATAAAACTTGGATATTCTAGCTATTTATAGACTAATATTGACTCTCTTCGTTGCCTTATACACCTCACACAATTTTAAGTTGCTAGCGTAAAGCTAAGAGCAGTTATAGTATTTTAAAGCTAAGTAAGAACAAGTTTTCTCGCAAGTATTGCAAATATTATAAGTGTGTTGAGAGGTTGAGTGAGGCTTTATATATAAGCTACACTTAGCTTGGTGTCGGCAGAATTGAGTCACGTGCTCGAATCCTTGACACTTAGTATATTAAATTAACTTTACTATATTTAATAATTTCTCAACTTTAACTAATATTTCAATAATATATACTCGGTTCCTTATATACCTCTCGACTTTCTTACTAGTTTTAAAAGAGATTACTACTAATCCGGCTTACTTAACTATATAATTAGCTTTCGAGGAAAACTAATAAGAAGTTCTAATTAGTTTAAAATTAAAAGAGGAATTGAAAGTTTTAATTTCTTTTAAGACTAGTTCTATATTTTTAAAAGTATTAAAATCGCTTGTAGAAATCCTATATAATACTACTTTATACTAAAGTTCATCCTTTTAAATCGTTTTAAAATTAATAAGATTTTTCTAAATATCGAGCTTTTCAATTAAGAAATCGATAGTAAAAGGAGATATAATAGTTAGAACTAAGTTTTTCTTATTAGTAACACTAATAATAGTTGAAACTACTAAGCTTTTAACTCTTTTAGCCTCGAAAGTCTTATTTATTAAATTGTAAATTAAGAAAGTAGAAAAAGAGATTAGAATATTATAAATTAAAATTAGTTGATTTTATAGTTTAGACTTAAACTTAGGCTTGGCTTTAACTTATACAATCTTCTATTTAGAGGCCTCAGAAGCCTCGGTAATAGCGATATTAGCGAAGGTAGTTTAGGTCAGATTTTAAACAATTTTAGTGATTTTTAGTAACTAAGTCGCTAAAATAGCAGGAGTTACTAGGCAGGTTACCAGGAAAGTCACTTAAAGTATAGTCTTTATAGTCTTAGATTAGAAAGGCTTGGAGAAGACTTGAGCTTCGATTTAATAAGTTGTATATTCCAAGTTATTAATTTAGAAAGCTAATTAGTTAATAATCTTTTTAACTTTATTGAATTTAATATAATCGTAGAATATCTTAATAAGATTAAAAATAAAGCTTTGTTTATTCTAAAAGTTAGTAAGAGTATATATTTTAATTAATAAGTTTTAAGCTTTTAAAATAAGTTTATTAATTAGATTATTAATAAAAGTCGAGTTAAGAATAGATTTCGAATTTTTATTAATCTAGTCTACTAAGAATAGATTAGCTCTTTTAAGAAGGTAGAGAGGAATAATATTGGAATTAGTAGTATTATCAAAAGTAAATCTTATAAAGAAGTCTAAGTTTAAAATATTAGAAAAGTTAGATAAGTTAATATTAAGATAGAATTGAAAGGTTATTAGAAATAATAGTGAGATAGTAATATCTATAATATTATCTATAATAAAAAGGCTAGACTTAATAGTTGTAGTTACTAAGAAGGTAGTTAAGAAGGAGCTAGTTTAAATAATATTTTAATTATTAGTTAAAGTCGAAGAAGTAGCTATTTTAAATACTCTTAATATCGAAGTCGATATCTCACCTTCTAATAAATATATTAATATTAGAAAAGCTCTTATAGACTTTTAGACAACCTCTTTATTAATTTCTAAAACTTAATTCTTTAATACTATCTTAATATTATTTCAAATTCGCGATTTATACTTAATATTATCTTAATATCAGACTATTTAGAAATGTTGGAAGTAGTAACAACAACGATATCTTAAGAAGAAGAGGTTATATCAATATACAAGTTAGACTATTAAGTCCGCGAAGTCTTATTAAGTCTTAATAAGATTTAATAGTAATATTTTTAATAAGTTTTATTACTTTTATTGATATTTTTATATTTTGAGGTTTTTAATAAAAATTTGAAGATATAAGATAAAATTCGCGAAATCGATAGCGACAACAATATCTTAATAGTGTTAGATTATATAACAAAGTTGATTACTTTATTGAATCCGCTGTACTATAATTGACGAGAGTACTAAAAGATCAAGTCGATTTGAATAAGAATTCATCTTTTTTCAATATTAAGTGATATTTTTTTTACATTGTTTTTTTTTTTTTTTTTTTTTTTTTTTTTTTTTTTTTTTTTTTTTTTTTTT
>JANHAD010000287.1:0-29488 GCA_026226035.1 Clarireedia monteithiana
AAATATCTAAGTAATTAAAAAGAATATTATTTATATATTATTAATAAGTTATAAAATTATTAGTTAATTTAAAAAGTATAACTTTATATTTATAAATATTATAATATATATAGAATATAATATACTTTTCTAAAATTAAATCTATTTAAATATAATAGAATATTTATCTAATATCTAATTTAATAAAGATTTTTATATAAGAGATTTAAATAAAAATCTTATTAATAAGAAATAAAAAGTAATAATCTTTATAAATAAATATATTAAATATTTGGAAATTAATATAGAAATATAATAATTTATTCAACTTTTTAATTAAGAGAATTAAAATAGTAAATAGAGTTTAATTTAATTTAATAAATCTTTTAATTAGATTTTTAATAAGATATTTTTTAATAGTTTTTAACTCTTTAATTGATATTTTATATAATAGATTATAATAAAGTTTATCTTCTATACTTTCTTTTAAAATAATCTTATAATTGTATAATCAATAAAGTAGTAAAGTATTTAATTTAAATTTAAAGAATATAACTAAGAATTCTAAGTATTTATTAAAGATTAAAAGTTTAATATTAATCTTAAATAAAGAAGTTAAAACAGTTTATTAAAAGTAAAAAATAGAATATAATTGTTTAAATAGTAAAAAAATAACTTCTTTACTATTCTTATTAGTTTATTATTTTTTAAGTAGTTAGTTGATCTTATAAATTAAAATAATACTAAGTTTATATTAGTTATTATAATTTTAAAATATATAAAATATAATTTTTAAAATTATATATAAATCTACTAATAGTTTTAAATAACTAGTTTAAAATTTTTAAAGAAGCTTAGAATATCAAATAGTAATAATAAGTTATATTATTAGCTTTTTTTTAAAGTAAATCTCTATTATCTTAAATATATAAACTTGATTTTATATAAATATTTTATAAAGCTTAAAGAATTATAATATAATTATAGTAAAGATTAGTTCAACTTTTTAATTTATTAAATAAAGTGAAATTTCTTCTACTTCTATATATTATAATATTATTAATATTTTCATCGCTAAAGTAACTACTAATATAATTAAATAGCAAGTTCTAACTTATTATCTTTAATACTTATCTAATTTATAATTTTATTAATTAGTATTTTTCTGATATTTAAAATTAATTTTATAAGAATTAAGATTAATATAAATATATATTATAAGTTGAGAGTAAATATAATTAGAAAGTAAATTTATAAATTAATATAATTTATATTATTTATAATTAAAGAGAATTCGATTTTTATAAAGTTATTTTCTTTTAAGAATTAAAAGATATATAAAGTAAATAATTAAAAAAGAAGTATAAATTTATAATTACTTATCAATTAATAAATTTAAATAAATATAATAAAAGATTTTTTAACTTAATCTACTATTATAACTTTTAATTAATAAAAATATCTTTAATTTCTTTATTATAATCTTCTAAATAGAGTTAAGTGTTTTAAAAAATACAATATTAATAAAAGTGAAATTATTTACTTTAAAGTTAATAAAAACTTTAGTTTAAAATAAATATTGATTTCTTAATAATATATAAAAGAATATTATATATTTTTCTTTAAATAGTTTTATTAAATCTAAATATCTTATATCTTTTATTTTATTTAATAAAGAGTCTTTTATTAAATATAATTTTTTATTTAGTTATTAATCTTATAAATAGTAATAATAACTTTAACTTTATATTTATCCTTTTATTTTTACTTTTATTTAATTAGTATATTAAGATATTCTTCTTTTTAATTAAGAAAGTTAATATTGATAATATTAATATAATAAAAGGTAATATTATATAAATAATTAATAATATCTTTAGAAAGTAAATTGTTTTCTACTCTATTTTATAAAGTAAAAGTATAATTCTTTAATATAAAGTAAGAAAATATCTTAATAATAGTAAAATTAATTAATTCTAATAGATTCAAGTAAGTAAAGTTAGTTTTATAATTTAATAGAAGGTAGTTAGTTTAATTAGTAATAATTTTTCTATTAAACTTAATTAAAATATTAGTAAAATAATATAAAGAAATAAATATTATAGTAAAAGTAAGTTATAATAATTCTAATAACTTCTTAGTATTATCTTATTATTTTATAAAATTAAAATATTTAATTAGCTCTTCTAAAATAATAGTTTAATATTAAATACTTTTAATTTGATTTAAATAATACTTTATTAATTTAAAAAGTAAGTTTTTATAAATTATTTTTTTAAAAACTAAACTAATAAATATTAAAATACAAAGCTATTAATAAAACTCTTTAAATAAAAATAAAAGATTTAAAGTTATTATAAATAATATTTAATATTTAACTTTAGTTTAAATAACTTTAAAGTTATTATAAAAGAATATATATACTTTTTCAATTAACTATTTAATAAATAAAGAAGATTTTTATAAGAATAATCTTTTAAGATAATTTAAAGTAGTACTTTCAATTTAATTACTTATATATTTATAAGTTTAATATTTATTAAAGTAAATATATATAATTAATCGATTAAGAACTATATATTTTTTAAAAAAAAAGAAGATATTAAAACTATTATTAAACTTATTAATAAAGTTAATAACTTAGAAAAAATATTTTAAATATTAGTTGGAAGAAGAAAGTTTAAAAGTAAATCAAATATATAAAAGTAATTTAATTAGTTTAATAGTTTTTTTAATAGATAATTTAAAGATATAATATACTTTAATAGATAATCTTCTAAATTGAAAGATAAAGATTTAGTATTTAATTATAAAGATTAATTAGTTTTATAATTATCACTTTTATAAAAATAAAGTTAAATAAAGAATAATAATAATATTAAAAATAGTATTAAAAGAGATTTAAATGAAGATTAGTTTAATAAGTTATATTTATTATAACTTCAATTATATTTATAATTTAAAAATTAATTTAATTAATATTATAATCTTATTATTTATAAGAACTATTAATAAACTTTGATCTTTTAATTAAAGAAGTTAGAAGTTAATCTTTTTATTTTTCTCTCTTTTTCTACTTTATATATTAATATAAGAACTTTTAAAAGTATTATTTATAAATTTATCTTCTAAATTATTATTATAATCTTTAGATTAATTAAAAGAAGGTTTTTTAAATAAAAGAATTATATTAAATATAGTAAATTATTAATAGAAAGTTTAATTACTTTTCTTAAATATAATAAGTTTAATATTTTAAAAAGAAGATATATTAGCGAAGAGATTAGTTAAAAGAAATAAAAATAATAGTAATTAAAAGTAAAAGTAAATAAAAGTAAAATAAATAAAAATACAAATACTTTATTATTATTTAATAAAATAGATCTTCTCTTTATAACTTAATAGTTTCCTAAGTAAGAAAAATATTAATAAGATATTATTTAAATAATTATTAATTAGTTAAAGAGATTAAAATAAATTATTAATAATATAATAATATACTATAAAGGAAGATTATATTATTTTTAGAATTAATAATTAGAAAACTAAAAAAGTCGAAAGACTTTAAAAGCTTATATATATATAGAAGTTATATAAATTATATACTTGTAATATATATATACTAAGTATACTTAAAGTAATATTTTAGAATATTAAATAATAAAGTGAGTGTAATATATATAAATTACTAATATCTATAATTTAAATATTCAAATCGTTATAATTTATAATATATTTTATATTTAGTTGGTAAAACTAATTAATAGATAATTATTAAAAAGATAAAATATCTTTAATTTTTAATTACTAGTATTACTAATTAATAAGAATAATATTAAATAATATAAAGTAAAAAGAATTTTAAATGAAAAAAAAGTATAAGAAAAAAATTGATTTAAGAAACTATTAATTAAATAGAAAGGATATATAAAGCTAATATAAAAGCTAGAAAATATATTAAAAGAGATAATAATATATAAAGATTAAATAAAGAATAGAAAAAAAAGAGATTAAAAATAAAGAATAATAAAAGAAGAATATAAATAGTAATAATAAGAAAAGAAGAGAAATAGTATAAAGAGTAGAATTTATAATATAAAGGCTTAAGCGGAGCTTTCACTTATTATTACTGAATATAAGGCTATAGTATATAAATTATTATAAAACTAGAATTCTTTCCTTCTTCTCTTTATAGAATCGTTCATAGTTTAATTTGAACCTATGTTTCCAAGCTTCTTGAACGTAAACTCTTACAGAATGCAACAACCAACAGGCTGATGATTTAGAAGAGTATTGTTAACTGAGAGAAACTTGTAGAAAGCGATAGATCTGAAGATAAAGAGGCTATTATTGTATGAAAGCTTTTTTTAGTAGCGCCCCAACTAGAACTAGGTAGGCGACCTTTTATTTCTATACTTCATATCTAACCAGAACCCAAAACAGAAACCATAACCAAAGCCGAAATCCAGATTGAAAACAGATATCTAAAAGCAAATCAATCAAAGATAAAAATCTAATTCCCAGCCAATAATAACAACCAACCAAACTCCATAAACTCCAACGCCAACTGTGATGTCAGAAAACCAACAGACGACATGATAAGACCAAAGAGCAGCACTGACTACGATGAGGAAAGGACGTAAAATCCCTCTCTCTGCCAGTCTTTATCGAAATCCGTTCTAGAAGTCTCCAGTGGCCATGTTCGAACGGCGTATTAGATTCATACTAATTTGAAGGCCCTTCTCGTCTCTTCTTACCCTTACCTTCATAATCTCTACTACGGTCTCGATGTTCCCTGGGCCTATGTTCCCTGTGCCTGCGTACCCTAGGCTCCCTACTGCGGTGTTCATGGCTACGCTCGGGGGCTTGTTCGAAATCAGAGGGTTCTTCGTCTCCCACCGCCAATCTTTCCATCGCTTCTCTTGCAGCTCCTTGGGCAGCAGATTCCGCCTCTCTGAATGACTCAAGTGCTCTCTCATGATCCTGAAGATTGCCTCTCAATTTGGCCGCGGATTTGGCCTTGTCTGCAGCACGCTTTTTGTGGCCGTCAGCGGATTTCTTGCTAGATTCTGTGGCTATATAGGTCGTACCCATCTGGGTACGGAGCCGCTCCGTGCTTTTGAGGTTTGTTAGTAGTTTTCTTGATATAAAGTAGGGGACAGTGATGCAATCATTATAAGGCTAGGGAGGGCTGACTTACTGTTCGGCCCATTGGATGGCAATTTCCACCAGTGATTTAGCATTTTCATGGAAATGTTTTGTTCCAGCAGGGACACCTCTGAATTTGCGCTCGTAGTCGAGAGGCTTCTTTTTTTTCTCTGCTTTTATATCTGCATCTGAGGCTGCGTGATTCTTACGGTACTCCCTGTATTTTTCTTTGGTCCGCTCGGCCTGGTCATCGGCTGCTTTGTATTCATTGTTGAGTTGCTGGAATTGACTATCTTCAGGGACGCCTTTAGCAACTGCATCACGGTAGTCATCGCGGTGAGCTATGAATGTGTTGTCAGTACCAAGTAAAGAGAGGAATATCCTATACGATAACTTCACTCACCTCTAGGATATGTGGGATAAGTTGAAGTGCTTGTTCTGTTTTCATATTCTCCGTACAAAATAGGCTGTTGAGGGACACCCTGTGTCGCTCGATAGTGCTCTGCACTCTGTGGATTAGTCGACGGATTCGTGGAAGAACCATATAGCTCTGGGTGGGGGTTATTCGAATAATTTGTGTATCCGGATCCTGTGGTTCCACCGGTGTTACCACTTCCGTGTGATCTTTGAGATCTTCGGCTCTCTCCAGTGCTTCTAGAATTGGCGTATCTGGCATCAGTAGATTCCCGCTCGCTACTTTCTGATCGCGAGGTGCCGTAGTATAGAGCCTGGGTGCTTTTGCCGGAATTGTTATTACTGGAGCTGCTGCTATCCTTTGATTTGCGGTGACGACGGGGCTCTTCTCCTGACATGTTTAAAGGAGGATGAAACCTAGGGAATATAACCTAGTCTAATGCGTAGTTGTTGAATTTTGCAAGCTCTGACGATTGGATTGTTGTGTATATAGACGAAGGATGAGGATAGAGTGATGGTGTGTAGCAGAAGAGTATAGAAGTCGATCTTCATACTATATTATATACCTTGGAAAGCTATTGAGCCCTTGGCTGTTTGTTTGTTAGGTTGGTGAGAAGCAGAAAGAAATGTCTGATAAGACGGCGTACTTACACTGGCCAGGTGTATAACTGCCACAATCCTGCGACAATTGACGTATTGAGTGAGATCAAGAAATGGACAAATGGAATCTCACATGGACACTCAGGTCGGGCGATCAAGTAGAAGGCCATGTTGGATCGACAAAAGACAGTCTTAACGCTGAAGCGTAGCAAAAATAGAAACAAGCGCATCAAAAGCTCATCAAATAGTTATGGTGCTGATGGAAAGCCCCTCTTTATCACGAACCATCGCTAGTTGACGCGAAAAGTATTGGGCATTTCCAATTTCCTGTGCCAGCGAGGAAAATATTTGAGAAGCTATCTCCTTGAGAAAGCCTCAATTGGCAAAGAATTGAGGACTAAGGCATCTTGAACGCAAAGAGTCACTGTCTGTGACCTGCTGAGAAAATCCTCTCTGGGATAGCAGTTTGAAGACTGGGCTGTATAAGGTAAGTTTCAAAAATAGAAACAGGATAGAAGAGCCCGTTCAGTGTCCGCGTTCGCCACATCGCGAATCTCACCCTCAAGTATCATATCCGTGTATACATCCTATTAGAGTGCGGCAAAAACCCTATGGATACAGTTCTACCCGTAGGGTCGGAATCCTAATAGGTGGGTTGGACCCGGCCTATGACCCAGTGGGTTACCCAGTAGGTTGCCAGGGGACCCAGCATGTGACTTACATGTAACAAAACCTGAACTTTTACTCTACTTATAACCTATTTTAGGAGTCATAAGTTATTGGTAGGGATTTATTGCGTATAAATCATATGTTAGGTCCTTAATGTCTACTCGGCCTATAGAGTCTCAATAGTTAGGACAAAAAGTCGAAAACCCGGCCTATAGGGTCGCACGCCGCAGTCTACATCCTATCGTTAATAGGTAATTGAAACTGTTGGCGCTGTAGTGATGGTTGTATGAATCTTAGAATGAAGTCGACTTAGAGGCTATCAAACGAATAAATATAAAAGGATTATATAAATAGATATAATCGTAGGTAAGTAGGTATAAGCGAATAAAAGAACTCGCTTCAGTAGGGCCCACCTACGATTATTCCTTCAGGCCTGATTATATATATAAGCTTAAATTTAGCATAGCGCGCTCTGCTAGCAGCGCTAAGGCCACAATCCTGACTGACTCACCCAAAAGCATAACGGCATTTACATAAACATACAAGATCGGATTTTCAACCATGTAACATGGAAGAACCAAAGAGCAGGCTTGAGTTACTTCCAGTCGAAGCGATACAAGCTATCCAGTGTCTCATCGACAATGTCCCTGATCTAGCGTCCGTCATCCTCACATGCAAAGCTATATACAACGCTTTCGTCTCAGCAGACCAACTCATTCTTAAGCAAGTCCTCACTAATGAGATAGGCTCTGAGGTGCTACCTGAAGCACTTTTGGCTGCTCTAATCTCACGCCAGATACCCGTCAGCGATGATGTCCTCGACGAATATGGTAATTGTTTGCTCGAGAATGGTCGAAATATCGAGCTCGAAGCCTATTCTGACTTGAGGATTTGTGATGCGCTATTCCTGAGCAAACTCCATTCTCATGTTGTTTATTTCACGAACGATTTCATATCGAAAGCCTTTGCATCTCGCATTTTCACAAAACGGCAACTTCCAGTCTCAAACAAGGAAAATTGGAGGATTCAACGAACTTTCTATCGCTTTCAAATCTATTGTTGTATAGTTCACGAAAAGGAAACCCTCTTTCCTGTTAATTTACAATCGGATCAAAACAGAATATTCTTCAATTATTTCTCAGTCTGGGAGAACGAACAGTTAGCTTGCGTCCACGATTATATATTTCGTATTGTTGCTCCTGGTACAGTACATTCTCATTTTTATTCTTTTTAATGAAAGTACTAATCCGTCGACGTAGGCTTCGATGAGCTCGTCGACCACGATATAGAATGGGGCGAGTATATGATGGAATACGCTTCTTTCGATGATCCAGAGAATATCGAACCACTGATCGCTCGTGGTCTTTTCGCAGTCTGTAATATGGTGGAAGCAAAGAGTTACGAACAAATGCGCAACGCTTACTATCAACATTATCCAGAGCATTCGTCATATCTCCTTAATTATGGGCTTAAAAATTCCACATATGGTAGTGGGGAAGATGAATGGTATTGGCTTGAAGATTATTCCGAGGAAGACGATGATAACTTTATCAAGAAGCCTGTATGGTGTGATGATGAGGACAAGGGACCTGAGCTTGTATGGAGATGGGCGCACCAATCATGTAATAGTACCAATTTTGTTCTTTGCGATAAGCATAGATTTGAGCGAGAATGGGGTTACGTAATGTGGGATTACAGTCGAATTTTAGAATTGGGTGTTATGGAGAACGAATGGGAGAGAACAGACGATGCTGAGAATGGTAAAGGGTCACGACCGTCACGAGAATCCATGGAAAGGAGGGAAACAATCTATCGCGCTGGCGGTAGGGGGTGGTGGAGTGCCGAGGACGAGAGTAAAGTAGTTTGGCCAGACGGTTGTGCGCCATGGGATAATCCTGTAAAGGCCGAGAGATGGGACCTCAAAAATGAAAAATCAATTGACGAGGCGAGGGATTTCATAAGGAGGCTGAAACTACCTTGAGATAGGCTTCTCTTCTCTTACAATGTAAACTAAACTAAGTTTTACGCTTTTATACGATGGCGGCGAAAAGAAGATTTAGGACTGATTCTTACTTATTGTTGAAGCGCGCGCATCGTCTGGTCTATTTGCGAGATTGCCGTCGAGACTAAATAAGGTACTGTAGGTAGCTGCCCCTATAGCTAGTAGTACTGTCAGCTGCGATTCTGCATAATCAATTGACCGTCCTTTCGGCCACTACCCACCGGATAATAGGTTACTCAGTAAGCTCTAGGCAACCCATTGGGTCCTGGGCAACCAACTTGGTAACCCATGGGTGGGATACCCCATTACCCCATACCCACCCGGCCCATGGGGCCTCGCGCCGCAGCTTAATGCTAGGAGCTGCTATTCCCAGGATATTCCTACAGGAGTGTTCCCACAGGAAATATTCCCTGTCCAATACCTTTGGGACAAAGAAGCTCTACTTAACACTAGCGATAAGAGAAGGCCGTACTGCTATCGAAGGAGCGGCTGAGCACGACCGCTTGCACACAGTACAGCTGCTCCTCAATTACGGTGTAACAGGAGGTATCAACCGACTGGCTTAGACATTATTATAAGTCTTTTATTGAATGTAGTCGAAATTAATATTAATATTAAACAAAGTTTAATTAGTAAACAATGTATTTATTTGTGTAAAACAAGATAGTTATAATTTAAAATCTTTTAAAATTATAATTATAAAGAATTAAAATATATAATATAATTATAATATTTTAAAATTAAAGATTTTATTTTAATATTTTAATAGTTAATAATATATATATTAAAATTTTTAAAAAGAAATAAAAATAAAAATAATAATATTAAAATTATTATAATTTCAAGTTATATAAATACTTGAAAACTTTAAATTTAGAAAGTAACTTTTATATTTAATAAATATAAATTTAAATATAAAGATTATAAAATAAATTTTAATTAAAAAATCTTTATTTTTAATATAAAGAAAAGAAAAATATTTATATTTATTAATATATTTTTTTTTATAAATAATATTATAAATAGAAAAATATTTAATATTAAATTAATATTTTAAATTTTAAAAATATTTTAATAGAATTTTGAATAAAAAGTATATAATATTTTTTTTAATTAAAATAATTAAGATTATTAAAGTTATAAAAATAAAAGTTTTTAAAAATTAAAATAATTTCTTTAATATATAAAATTTAATATTTTATTTAATTATTTAATTATAATTATTATTTATATATTTATTATTATTTATAATAAATTAATTCTTTATATAATTATTATTAATAATAAACTTTATAATAATATTATTAATTATTATAATTAATAATATTTAAAATTTTAATTACTTTTATATAATTTAAAAGATAAATATTTATAATATTTTAAATATTTTTATTATTTTATTATAACAATTTAAACTAAATTGTTATAATAATAATTGAAGGCTTAATATATATATATTCTTAATTATATAATTTATCTAATTATATATAACTCTTTAATATATATAAGTTTTTAAAATCTTTTAGATTCTTTTAATCTTTTAGTTATAAATTCTAAAGTTATTTAATATCTTTATTAGTAATCTTATTATATTATTTACAATTTAATTTATCTCTTTAACTATATTAACAACCTACTAAATAATATTAATATTCTAATCTTTTCTTACTTTTAAATCTCTTTTAAAATTTTCTAAGTAATAGAAATAAACTTATTTTAATATTATCAATAAATAGTATTACTTTTAAACTCTCTTAATAAACTTATTTATATATTAAGTTTTTAAAAGATTTATTAAAATACTACTATACTATATACTTTCAAATCAAAGTTAATTAAAATATTTTATATTAACTAAACCTTCTAATTTACTTTCTTATAATATATTATAAAGTATTATAATTATTTCTAATATTTAAAATACTTTTAAGACTAATTAGATCTAATATTAAATAGAAGATAAATCTTTTATAAACTTTTAATATTATTTCTCTTCTTTTATATTATTATTCTTATAAAAGCTTTTTATATTATTATCTATTTAACTTAGTTAGAATATTAATATAAACTCTAGATAATATTATTGAAGTAAAGAAAAGATTGTTTAAAAAAGCTATTTTAAATTTACTATTAAATCTTACATTTTAGATATTATATTAATTATTATAATAAAGAAATTAAAATAAATAGAAACTTAGTTTATTATACTAATAAATTAAATAGAAAAATAGTTATTACTTCAATTAATTATTAAATATAATATAATTTATATCTTATAACTACTACTTTTATATTAACTTACTTTTATTTTATATTAATATAACTTGAACTTATATTAACTTAATCTAACTTTAATTATATCTAACTATATATTATTTAAAATTCTACATTTAATTAATAAACTCTTAAATAGTAAATAGTCTATTATTTATTTATAAAGAAAATTTATTTCTACTTAATTTAGTTAATATAAATAGTAATTTTATAATAATAGTATTAAACAACTATATATATTAAATTAATTAGAAGGTTTAACTTTATAATATTATAAAAAACTATATATCTAAGATAATATTACTTTTAAATAGATAATCGATAAAGTTATTAATTTTTTAACTAATTTAATTAAATACTAATAAGTCTAAAATATATATACTTATTTTATTTAATTTGAAAGTCAATTTTTTAAACTCTTTTACTAGTAGTTTAAGCTTCTTATAAATATTATTAATAAGATTAATTTTAAAAATAAATATTAGAATTTAATTAGAAAGTTTAATAACGATTATTATATATAATTATTTATAAGTTGTTTTAGAAATACTAATTACAAAGTTGATATTAAAGTCTTTTAATATCTTAATATAGATAATATTAGTATTATAATATTTAAGTAAATAAAATAAACTTTAACTAAAGTAATTACAATTATAATTAGTTATTATAAATAAATAGCTATTTATATTAAAAGCTAGTAAATATTTTAAAACTAATTTAATACTTTTATTATTATTTAGCTTATATATATAAGTTAATTAACTTTGTTTATAAATATACTATATTACTTTTTTTTTAATTAAAAGATTATTCTACTAATTCAATTAAATAGATTTAATAAAAGTTTCTCTACTTTTTTAAACTAAGTTTAAACTTTATATTATATTATAAATAAAGTTAAATATAATATATATAAGAATATAATAGAAAATATTATAAAAGAAAATAATAAATTATTGAAAGTATAAGTTGAAGCTATTATTTATACTAAGTAGTAGGAGATAAACTAAGTAAAAGATAGTATTTAAAGAAAAATTTTTTTTTAAATAAATTAAGAGATATAAGATATTTAAATCTAACTTCAACTTTTTTAATAAAAATCTTATATACAATTTATAATTATCTATATAGTGATATATCAAGTTATCGAATTTATTTAATAAAGAGTTTATATTATCTAATAAATATATATTATTTTCTTTATAAAACTTACTATTATTTAAAAGAGATAATGAAAATAGTATTATTAGCAACTCTTTAACACTTACTACAACTTACAAATCCTAACTTTATATAAGATTAAAAACTAACTTCAAGTATATATATTTAATACTCTTTGAAGAGGTAGTAGAAAGCTATTAAGAATATAATCTTTCTACTAATTCTCGAGTTAAATAGAAAGGCTTTAAATAATAATTTAGTAATAATAGTTATTAGTAGTTGTTTATATATAATAGAAAAGAAAGCTAAATTTCAATATATAATAATAAGTAAATTTGTAGCTAGTATTAATAAATTTATATTTTTATATTAAGATCTAAAGTAGAAAACTATAATATATAAGCTAAATAATAAAGTAATATATTTCCTAACTATATCTTTTATAAATATAAATAGTAATAATATCTTTATTTATTAAAATCTAATATTAGTATAAAACTAAGAAGAAGTAAATAATAATATAACTAGTTTTATAAATATAGTGAAAACCTTGAAAAACTTAAAAGTAAACTTTTAATTAATAAAGATTTATATTATAATAATCGTTTTATTAACTTTATTTATAAACAAACTACTTTTAATTAATAATAATAAGTATATTTTTATTATAGTAAAGAAATAAACACTTTTTAATAAACTATACTTATATATTTTATATTAAATATTATATAAATAAATCGAAAAACTTATTTTAATAGATATTTTAGTAATTATACTTACTTATATTAATTAAGTAATTACTTTAATAAATATTTAAGTTTAAAAGTTACTTTTTATATAAGAAAATATTAAAATTATTAAACGAATATTAAATAGAATATTAATAATTAGATTTAAGAAATAATATAATTATATAGTAATAAATATACTTACTATTATATTAAATCTACTTTAATATATAATAATAATTATCTTTAAGTTGATTAAAAAAGAAGTTTTTATATAAACTAAACTAATTTTAATAAACTATTACTTCTTCTAATATAAAGTGAATCTATATATAAAATATATAATTTAGATTATCTTCTTTCTAAAACTTATTTACTCTTTCTAACTCTTTTATATAAGTGAGGTAGTATAAAAAATCAAATAGTAGTTAATTATATAAAGATATAATTTTAATTACTAAAGTTATTATAATCTTGTAAAATATTATTATATTATTTATTATAGATATTATAGAATATATATAAATTAATATAAAAATCTAGTAAATACTAACTATATTATAAAAATATATTATATTAACTATTATAGTCTCTTCTTAATTAATTATATTAACTATTTAGCTACTTTAAAATAAATAAACAATTAATTAATTAAAGTTATATAAAAATCTTTTAAAGTAATTTATAAATACTTGAATACTTTATAAAAACAAAGAAAGATTATAACTATATTTACTCTAATAGTTGAGATTCTATAATCTACTTTATTAAATAAATATATTTATAAGTATTGTAGCTTTTAAGTTCTAATATATAAAGAGGTAAGTTTATAAAATATAAATATATATTTTTAAACTTAATATAAAGTAACTTTATAAAAAAACCTTAACTTAGTATAATTATTAATATAAAGTATTATACTTAGTAGTAAAAGTGAACTTTTTATATTAAATAAAGAAATAGAATTAAATATATATTCTTTATAATAAATAATATACTTTATTTATAATAAAAGCGAAATTACTTCTTATAAATATATAATCTTTAAATAAAATAAACTAATATTAGAAGATTATAATTATATTATATTATTATTTTATACTTTATATTAAAAAAGAAAATAAATATTCTTTATTTATAAAAACTATAAATAAGTATAAATATTTAGATATAAAACTATTTAAATTATAAATATTATATTCTAATAAATATTTAGAACTAAGTAAATAAAAATATTTAAGAATATTATTAACTCTAAGTAATAATATATATTTGAAAAGAAGTTAATCTTTATATATAATAATAATAGTTAATTAAAAGTCGAAACTTACTATAAAATAAAGTTAATAGTTATTCGATTTTTAATATATATAAATACTTATAAACTTTAAAAGCTTTAGATTATATTATAAACTTTATAATAAAAAAGAAGATAATAGTAAATAGTAACTTTAATATATAATATAAGATATTTAAGTTAGATATCTCTTCTTTATATAATAGTAATAAATTTATATAATAAACTATATTAAATAGAATAGATTTTATAAAAGCTTTTAATTAAATAATATATAATATAAATTATATTTTTAATTTTACTTTCTCGAATATCTTTTTTATAATTATATATATTTATATAAATTTACAAAGTAGTTTAAATTATAAAATTTAAATAATAGTATTTTTTAACTATAAATAAATCTTACTAAATTAATTTTATTATCGAGTATTAAATAAGAAGTTTAATACTTTTATAATTTTAATATAAAGTAATATAATACTTCTTTTAGTATTTAACTTCTTGTAACGATTTGAATTAAATTGTTATAATAATATTTAAAGGCTTAGTATATATATATTCTTAGTTATATAATTTAGTTAACTATATATAATTCTTTAGTATATATAAACTCTTAAGATCTTTTAAATCTTCTTAACTCTTTAATTATAAATTTTAAAGTTATTTAATATCTTTATTAACAGTCTTGTTATATTATTTATAACTTAACTTATCCTTTCAGTTGTATTAATAGCTTATTAAATAATATTAATATTTTAATCTCTTCTTACTTTTAAATCTCTTTTAAAATTCTTTAAATAGTAAGAATAGATTTATTTCAATATCGTTAATAAATAATATTACTTTTAAATCTTTTACAAACTTATTTATATATCAAGTCTTTAAAAACTTATTAAGATATTATTATATTATATACTTCTAAATTGAGATTAATCAAGATATTTTATATTAACTAAACCTTTTAGCTTACCTTCTTATAATACTTTATAAAATACTATAATTATTCTTAATATCTAAAATACTTTTAAAACTAGTTAGAAAGTATAATATTAAGTAGAAAATAAATCTTTTACAAACTTTTAATATTATTCCCTTCCTTCTATATCGCTATTTTTATAAGAACCTTTTATATTATTATCTCTAGTTATATAGTTTAGATAAAATATTAATATAAACTTTAAATAACATTGTTAAAGTAAGAGAAAAACTATTTAAAAAAACTTCTTACTTAAACTTACTTTTAAGTTTTATATTATAAATCTTATATAAAAAGTTATAATAAAGAAATTTGAATAGATAAAATCCTAGCTAGCTATATTAGTAAGCTAAAAGGAAAAACAACTAATATTTCAACTAATTATTAAGTATAATATAATCTATATACTATAATTACTATCTTTGTATTAGTTACTATCTTTATATCAACTTACTCTTGTTTTATATTAGTATAACTTAACTTTAATTACATCTAATTATATATTATTTAAAGTCTTATATTTAACTAATAAATTCTTAGATAGTAAGTAACTAACTACTTATCTATAAAAGAAACTTATTTCTATCTAGTTCACTTAATATAAACAGTAATTCGCTAATAATAATATTAGATAAATATATATATTAGATCAATTAGAAGGTTTAACTTTATAATATTATAAAAGATTATATATCTAAAATAATATTACTTCTAAATAGATAATTAATAAAGTTATTAATTTCCTAATTAATCTAACTAAGTATTAGCAAGTTTAAAATATATATATTTATTTTGTTTAATTTGAAGATTAACTTTTTAAACTTTTTTATTAGTAATTTAAACTTCTTGCAAGTATCGCTAGTAAAACTAATCTTAAAAACAAGTATTAAAATTTGATTAGAAAGTTTAATAACGATTATTATATATAGTTACTTATAAATCGTTTTAGAAATATTGATTATAAAGCTAATATTAAAGTTCTTCAATATCTTAATATAAATAATATTGATATTATAGTATCTAAGTAAGTAAGATAGACTTTAGTTAAAGTAATCACTATTATAATTAGTTGCTGTAAATAAACAGTTATTTATATTAAAAGCTAATAAATACTCTAAAACTAATTTAGCACTTTTATTACTATATAACTTATATATATAAGTTAGTTAACTTTACTTATAAATATACTATATTACTTCTTTTCTAATTAAAAGACTACCTTGTTAATTTAATTAGAAGAGTTTAATAGAAGCTTCTTTACTTTTTTAAATTGAGCTTAAACTTTATATTATATTATAAATAAAGTTGAGTATAATATATATAAGAATATAATAAAAGATATTATAAAAGAAGATAATATATTATTAAAAGTATAAGTTGAAGCTATTACTTATACTAAGTAGTAAGAAGTAGATTAAGTAAAAGATAGTATTTAAAGAAAGACTCTTTTTTAAGTAAATTAAAAGATATAAAATACTTAAACTTAATTAAGTTGATAAAAGGAAACTATATAATAATATTATATAAACTAGTAAAAAGTAATATTTCTTATCAAACTAAAGTTCTTATTAACTCTAAAGTAAATAGCTTTATATTAATTAATATTTCTTTTTTACAACAACTTTATTATAATCTTAAGCTAATAATCAAATATTTAAAGACGCTTTTGAAAGTCAAAAGATATAATAATTAAAATAAACTATTAATTACTTATTATACTTTAATTAATCTTATAATTAATAGTTATATCTAATTTTTTACCTCTTTCTTAATTACTTACTTAAGTATATATATAGTAATATTAGAATGTGAATAGCTTGTTGAGAATCGAATACTAATCGACTATATTTGAAAACACTTTATTTAACTTAAAAACTTATTAATATCTTAGATATATATAAAACTATATAATATTAAAGTCTGTTTAAATAAATATAAAACGATTAATAGAGTTTACTAAACTAATATATTATATTATAATTGTAAATTTGAATTAAAAAACCAGATATTATTAAACTAGTAATAATAATTATTTATAATTAATATAGTTATTATTTAAAAAAAATATATAAATATAATAAATAAATATTCACTTATTATATATTTAATACTTTATATTTAGACAACTTTATTTAATATCTTAAATAAATATTTAGTTTCCTTTATTGAAAACGAGTTTATAATATTTAAAAATAATATAACTTATAATATCTAAGTTAAATATTCAATAAGTTGTATAAAGAAAGAGTTGAAGTTTAATAAGTTTATAATTAATAAAACTGAATTTAAAAAACTTTTGAAACTCTTTTAGATCTCTCTTTTATAATATAAACTAAGTATTATAAAGATATATATAATCTCTATTATAATAATAACTTGTATTTATAAAAGAGATAGTAATAATAAGTTTTTTATAATTACTTTATATAAAGTTGATAGTTTAATTAATTAATATAAAGGTTAGCAAACTTTTAAATAAAACTTAACTATATTAATTATATAGTTATTAATCTTAATTAACTATTCTACTATTATATATTCTTTTATAAATATTAATACTATTAAACTATCTATACTAACTAAATATATAATATATATATATATATTCTTGAAGTTTGAATTTAATATTCTTCTACTTTATTATTTATATAATTATAAAATCTAATTAGAAGGTGATAAAGAAAAAGTTTTTAAATATAACTCTTTTTATAAGATATTGTTGAAGGAGTTAGAAGTAGTTAAAAAATATATTATAGACAACCTACTAAAAAGTTTTATTAAATTAAGTTAAATACTCTTTGTAACTTTTATACTATTTATAAGAAAGTCTAATAGTTCTTTTTATTTATATATTGATTTTCAAGTATTTAATACTTTTACTTAGAAGGATCGATATTTTCTATTTTTGATTAATAAGATTCTAATTAGATTATCAAAAGTAAAGGTATTTACAAAGCTAGATATTCGCTAAATATTCTATTATATTTATATAAACTTAATTTCTAAGAAGTATATAATATTCCGAACTTAATATAGTATTTATAAATATAAAATTATATTTTTTAAATTAATTAATAGCTTAGCTATATACTAATAGTATATAAATAATATTTTATTTAACTTTCTTAATATTTTTTATATTATTTATTTAAATAATATCTTGATTTATTTAGAAGATAAATTTAAATATATAGTTTATATAATTTAAGTATTTTAGTAATTTAAAGATACTAGCTTGTAAGTTGATTTTAAGAAATATAAGTTTGATATTAAATATATAAAATACTTAGGATTTATAATCTCAATAGATAGTATTAAAGTTGATTTTAAGAAAGTAGCTATTATTAGAAAATAGAGATACTTAATTATTATAAAAAGTATTTAATTCTTTTTAGATTTCTATAATTTTTATCAACGATTTATCTATAATTTTAATATAATTGCGAAGCTTTTTATCAATTTTATAAAAATTATAACTTACTTTAACTTCGATATTAGTTGTTAGTAGTTATTTGATATACTAAAAGAAATACTAATCTTTACTCTACTTCTACAATATTATAACTACAATCTGCTATATATATTTAAAACTAATATATTAAATAGAGTTATAATAAGTATATTATCTTAGAAGTATAATAACAACTAGCTTCTAATTGTATATTTCTTAAAAACAATATAACTAATTAAACTTAATTATAAGATTTATAATAAAGAAATACTTATAATTATAAAGTTATTCTCGTATTAGTATATTAAACTAATTAGTATTCTATACTAAATCCGAGTTTATATAGATTACAAGATATTAAAATACTTTATAATAACTAAGGCTTTTAATATTTAATAAACTTGATAAATTGAACTTTTAACTAACTATTACTTTCTTATTATATATTGTCTAAACAAAGATAACCTTATAGTAAACGCTTTTATATAAAAAGTAAATAAATTAGATTTTTAAAATAAGTTTAAAAAAGAATGTTGTATATAATAATTATTTAAAGACAAATAGTTAGACTTTCAGATTTTATCTTTTTATATATACAACTATTTTAACAAACTAGTATTTAAAGTTAATATACTTATAAGCTTAGTAAGTTTTATAAACTTAGTTATTTATATATTATAAACGAACTACGATTATAATTCTTTACAAACTTTATAAGTTATATTAAATTAAAATAAGTTTAAGTTAGAAGTTAGAAAAGGTTTATTATTTTATAAAGATTATTTTATAGTTTTAAATACTAAGAATTTAAAAACTTTTTTATTTGTAAAATATATAATTCTATTATTATAGCTTATTCTAATATTAAGAAGATATACTTACTTTTTAAAGAATATTATTATTAATATTTTATAAAAAATAATATCTTTATATATATCTGTAATTATTATATATATTATTAAAGTTTAGTTTTAAAAGATAAAATATCTAGATTGTTTTATTTATTATTAGTTCTAATATATATATAGGAATATATTATAATAGACTATTATAACTTTAATAAAGATAAGTATAGATATAATAATATATTAGTTATTATCAACTAACTAAGTAAGTAGATTATTATAATCTTATATTATAAGACTATTATTACTTAAGACTAAACTAAGTTTTATATCTTATATATTTATTAGTATTATAGCCTACTAACTATAATACTATTCAATCAAGATTTGCAATTTATTTTATTATTTTAAACAAAGTTTAATAATATTCTTGAAACAAAGATCAAGTTATTTATAGTTGATTATCCTTTAACTAATAATTAAATAGAGGTTTATAATTAATATTTATAAAAGTAATTAAGACTTTTTATTAATTATTATTAAAATAACTAGTTTAAATTTTTATTAATAATAAACTATATATAGTTTATATTACTTTACTTTTCTTTAAATAACTTACTTTCTTTCGAAGTACTTTACAAATATACTTTTAAAACTATTTAAAATTAGAAGAAAGTAAATTATCTACTAGTTGATAATCTCAATATCTAAGATACTTATATATATATTTATTATAACTACGAAGCTCTAGAATATATATACTTTATTATTATAACTACTTAGAAGTATATAGTAAAGGAAGCTAATAAGTATTATTAACTGATTGATTTCCAAGTAGATAACTATATTTAGTTGAATATATAATATCTATTAACTTAATATTTATCTAAGAAGCTAGATTACTTAACTAAAAGTTGATTTAAAATCCTAGAAAAGATTAGATATTTATATTATTTAGATTTACTTAATATAATAAAAATATATAATATATTTCCAACTAATAAACTTTAAAATACTTTTAATAATTTATTACTAAGTTAATATAATAAACTTTCACTACTTATTAATATTATTAGTATG
Organism: Clarireedia monteithiana; assembly: GCA_026226035.1. Lineage (NCBI taxonomy): Eukaryota > Fungi > Ascomycota > Leotiomycetes > Helotiales > Rutstroemiaceae > Clarireedia > Clarireedia monteithiana. The sequence continues at coordinate 20,631 of JANHAD010000287.1, forward strand.
AATAAATATAAAGTAGAAGAAGTATTAACTTGTTATTAATAATAAAGAACCTTTAAGTATTATATATATTAGAAAAGCTATAATATTGATTTAGTATAATATAAAATATTAGATTTTAAAACCTTACTAGCTTTACTTTAAAACTTCTATCAAATCAACTTAAAGATACTTAAATTTTTAACACTGCTTTTTAAATAATTATAACTATAAAAGTTTGAAGAAGAAGATTATAATTATATTAAAGAAGATTATTTAATAATAGCTATTAAGAAGAAGTGATTTCTAAACTTTATAACTTCAAAGATATAATTATATTTATTTATTACAAACTATTTAAAAGTCAATTACATTTATTTAAACTTTAAGAATATAAAATTAATTAACTAGAATGTTTAAAGACAAGCTTTTTTAAAAAGAAAGAGTAATATAACGATTTAAACTAAATTGTTATAATAATATTTAAAAGCCTAATATATATATATTCTTAACTATATAATTTAATTAACTATATATAACTCTTTAATATATATAAACTTTTAAAATCCTTTAGATCTTTTTAACTCTTTAATTGTAAATTCTAAAGTTATTTAGTATCTTTATTAGTAGTCTTATTATACTTTTAAACTATAATAGAGAAGTTAAAAGTATAAATAAAGCTTTTTATTATAAGTATATAATTAGTTTTAAAAATAGTTAAAAAGTTAAATTAAGAAGATAGTACTTTGATATTATAGTAGATACTTAAATATAAAGAAACTTATAAACTATACTATTGATTTTATATAAATTAAGTATAATAATATACTTTCTTAAAAATAAAGACTTTCTTTATTATAATATAAAAAATTAAATAAGAATATTAATATTAGATTTTTAATAATATTATAGATAATAAAGCTTTTTATAAAGTAATAAACTAGTATAAACTTATATTTAATCTTAAAGCCTTTTTATTAAAAGTAAATAAAGTGTTAGTTAAAGATATAAAGAAGAAAGTAAAGATATTATATTGTAAAATATTAAATTACTTTTTAATTATAAATAACTTTCAAAGCAACTTTTTAAAAAACTAAATTAATATAAAGTATCTATTATAGAAGAAAATAGTTTTAATAAAAAAGATAAAACTAAATATAATCAAAGTTATAAATATCTTTCTTAAAATTAATTATATTATTATTAGACTTTTAAAAGTATATTAGAATAATATTAAAAGGATATTATATATTATATATAATCACTACTTAATATTAAACTACTATTTAAATATATAAAAACTAGTAAAAATTATAATACTATTAAAGATTAATAAGAAAGATTAAACTTCAATATATTTATAATACCTAATTATATTACTTTTATATATTAGAAAAAAGTTAGAAAGAATTATCACGAGATATATTATATAAATAATATTTACTTATTAAATACTTAATTTATAATATAGTAAAGCTTTATTAAAATAGTTAATAATAAACTTAATTATCTCTTTTATATATAATATAAAAATAGTCTTTGTAAAAAGATATTAAATTATTATAATTATAATAAATATATAAAACACTTTTAATACTCTTTTACTTTAATAGCTATTAATTAAAATAATAAAATAGAGATAGTTAATAATAACTTTTAAATTAATTTAAAGGTTTTTTAATAAGTATTAAGTTTAAATATAATTAGAAAAGACAATTATATTTAATAGTATAATTATATATAATATTTTATAAAAGTCTTTATTTTTACTAATACTTTATATACTTTATTTAACTAAGCTTCTTAATTAAAATTAATAATTATACTTTGAATATATAAATAATATTTATCTTTACTAAGTTACTAAATTGTTAAACTTCAATATCAAGTTACTTGCAATAAATATATATTGAATTAAATAATAGAAGTAGAAAAACAAGATAATATTTATATTTAAGAAACTAAAAATAATCTATTTCTTTAAATATTAAAAAGACTATTTATTAAAATATATAATAGATAATAAACTTATAATTCAATTTATTATAATAACTAAAGTAGAAAGAGAATAGTTTATATTATATTAATTAGAAATCTAGTTTAATTAAAAACTAAGTTTTAAATAATATATCTTTAAGTAAGTAGTTAAAACTAGAAAGATTATCTATTATATTCACAATCTTACTTGAATCAAAGATAGGTTGCTAGCTACTATATTATATAAAACTACTATTATTTATATTCTCTCTTCAATTCTATATAAAATAGAAGCTTAATATATAAGATATTATTATCTTTTACAAATTAATAGATTCTTTAAAAACAAGATTATTAGTATAAATAATAGTTAGTATATTAATATAATTAATAAGATTTTAATATAAATAGTTAAAGATATACTATTAATATAAAAGACAATTCTATTAATAATACTTTTCTAAGATATAAGACTTCTATTTAAATAAATAGTATTTGAATAAGTTAAAATATAATTTATATTATATTTTTATATAAGAGATTTATAATATCTTCTAGTAAAATAAATAAAGTCTATTTATATTAATTAGTATTATTATACTTGTATTTCGTATTAAAGTTAATTAATCTTTATTATATTATACTTTTATTTAATATCTCTATATTTCTTTTTAAAAAGCTAAAAGAACTTTATTATAAGAAAGATAAAAAAAGAAGTTATTAAAGTTTTTAAACAATAGTAAATAGTCTTTCTAGTTATAAATATTATAATCTTTTTAAATAGATTTAAAAAAATAGTAGATAGAGAATATAAAGTTGAATATAACTTTATAGTATACTAAAGTATTTAATAGATTAGTATTAACTATAATACTTTAAACTTACTATTATATATATTTGATATAAAGATAATTAAAATATAGAAAATATTATAATATACTTTGCAACTTCTATTATAATATAATTTATAATAAATCTAATTATATATTAATAATACTTTAGTTATCTAATATATTTAAAATAAAATAGTAATCTTTTTATAATAAACCTTCTTATACTATTAAGATATAATAGAAGTTAGAGATATAAAAGTATACTAAGTATTAGAATATATTAGTATTATAAGTAATAAAGTTATAAATACTTTAATAAATCTAAAGATTAAATAAATTATAATAGAAGGTGATTTAATAACTAAATTGATAATAAGTAATTTATATTTAATAATACAAAGTATATATAATTATATTTAAATAATATAATAAGCTAAAGTATAATTAAAACTTTCTACTAATTATAAATATTTAACTAATATATATTAAATGAAGATACTTTTAAAATTCGAATTTTTATATATTAAACTTTATTACTTACTAGCTTTTAAAACTATATATAGTAACTTCGTATAGTATTATTAGAAGTTTTTATATATAAACACGAATTTAGAATATTTATATAAATACTTAAAGATACTAAAGTATATAATTTATTATAAGTAAGTAAAGTAGACTTTTAATAAATAATTACTTCACTTTATTTATTTATTATATAATATAATAAAAAGAGTATAATATTTATAATAACTTGCTATTAAACTAATTTACTTTCTCAAACTATTAAAAATAATAAAATTCTACTTATATATCTACTCTTATTAATAAGGAGATATAATTATTTATTTTAATAATTTACAAAACTTCTTTTTCTTTCTTCTTCTTTTCTCTCTTCTTTTCCTCTTCTATTCTCTTTATTTACTTTCTTTTTTTTCTTTCTTTCCTCTTTCTTTCTTTTTAAATTATAAATAACTAATAGTTTAAATTATATAAATAATAGCTTTAAAAAGCTATAATCGTAATATCTATTTATAAACTTAAAAGTATTTATAAAATATTTTATAATTAAGTAAGAAACCTTATTTCCTTTCTTTAATTAATAGAAATAAAGGCTTTAGATTATAATAAAAGCTTAATTTACTATATATATAAAATACTTTCTAAATAAATATTTTATATTTAATTAGCTTAGTATATTTTTATATCTTTTAAAAGATATTAAGATAATAAATATAATTTACTACTTAATAAATGAAAATAATAACTCTCTCTCTCTTTCTCTCTTTTAAATCTAATTAAATTGATAGAAGAAAACTATATAATAATATTATATAAACTAGTAAAAAGTAATATTACCTATTAAACTAAAACTCTTATTAACTTCGAAGTAAATAACTTTATATTAATTAATATTTCTTTTTTATAATAATTTTATTATAGTCTTAAACTAATAATTAAATATTTAAAAATATTTTTAAAAGTTAAAGGATATAATAGTTAAAGTAGACTACTAATTATCTATTATACTTTAATTAATTTTATAATTAATAAATATATTTAATCTTTTACTTTCTTTTAAATTATTTACTTAAATATATATATAATAATATTAAGATATAAATAGCTTGCTGAGAATTGAATATTAGTTAACTATATTTAAAAATATTTTATTTAATTTAAAGACTTACTAATATCTTAAATATATATAAAATTATATAATATTAAAATCTATTTAAATAAATATAAAGCAATTAATAAAGTACTAAACTAATATATTATATTATAACTATAAATTTAAATTAAAAAACTAAGTATTATTAAACTACTAATAATAACTATTTATTATTAATATAATTACTATTTAAATAAAATATATAAATATTATAAATAAATATTTACTTATTATATATTTAATACTTTATATTTAAATAACTCTATTTAATATTTTAAATAAATATCTAATTTCCTTTACTAAAAACAAGTTTATAATATTTAAAAATAATATAATTTATAATATCTAGATTAAATAATTAATAAGTTGTATAAAGAAAGAGTTGAAATTTAATAAACTTATAATTAATAAAATTGAATTTAAAAGATTTTTAAAACCTTTTTAAAACTTTTTTTTATAATATAAACTAAGTGTTATAAAGATATATATAATCTTTACTATAATAATAACTTGTATTTATAAAAGAGATAGTAATAATAAACTCTTTATAATTACTTTATATAAAGTTAATAATTTAATTAACTAATATAAAGATTAGTAAACTTTTAAACAAAATCTAATTATATTAATTATATAGTTATTAACTTTAATTAATTATTCTATTATTATATATTCTCTTATAAATATTAATATTACTAAACTATTTATACTAATTAAATATATAGTATATATATATATATTCTTGAAATTTAAATCTAATATCTTTCTACTTTATTATCTATATAATTATAAGATTTAATTAGAAGGTAATAAAGAAAAAGTTTTTAAATATAACTCTTTTTATAAAATATTATTAAAGAAGTTAAAAGTAGTTAAAGAATATATTATAAACAATTTACTAAAAAGCTTTATTAAACTAAACTAAATACTTTTTACAATTTCTATATTATTTATAAAAAAGTCTAATAATTCCTTTTATTTATATATTAATTTTCAAGTATTTAATACTTTCACTTAGAAAGATTAATACTTTCTACTTTTAATTAATAAGATTTTAATTAGATTATCAAAAGTAAAAGTATTTATAAAGCTAAATATTTATTAAATATTTTATTATATTTATATAAACTTAGTTTCTAAGAAGTATATAATATTTTAAACTTAATATAATATTTATAAATATAAGATTATACTTTTTAAATTAACTAATAGCTTGATTATATATTAGTAATATATAAATAATATTTTATTTAACTTTCTTAATATTTTTTATATTATTTATTTAGATAATATTTTAATTTATTTAAAAGATAAACTTAAGTATATAATTTATATAACTTTAATATTTTAGTAACTTAAGAATATTAATTTATAAACTAATTTTAAAAAATACAAGTTTGATATTAAATATATAAAGTATTTAGAATTTATAATCTTAATTAATAATATCGAAGTTAATCTTAAGAAAGTAACTATTATTAGAAAATAAAGATACTCGATTATTATAAAAAATATCTAATTCTTTTTAAACTTTTATAACTTTTATTAACGATTTATCCGCAACTTTAATATAATTATAAAACTTTTTATTAACTTTACAAAAGCTACAACTTGTTTTAACTTCAATATTAACTACTAATAGTTATTTAATATATTAAAAGAAATATTAACCTCTACTCTATTTTTATAATATTATAATTATAATCTGTTATATATATTTAAAATTAATATATTAGATAAAGTTGTAATAAATATATTATTCTAAAAATATAATAATAACTAGCTTCTAATTATATATTTTTTAAAAATAATATAATTAGTTAAATTTAATTACAAGGTTTATAATAAAGAAATATTTATAATTATAAAGTTATTCTTATATTAATATATAAAGTTAATTAGTACTTTATATTAAATCCAAGTTTATATAGATTATAAAATATTAGAATACTTTATAATAATTAAAACTTTTAATAATTAGTAAATTTAATAAGTTAAATTCTTAACTAATTATTACTTTCTTATTATATATTATTTAAATAAAGATAATTTTATAATAAACACTTTTATATAAAAAGTAAATAAATTAGATTTTTAAAATAAATCTAAGAAAGAATATTATATATAGTAATTATTTAAAAATAAACAATTAAACTTTTAAATCTTATTTTCTTATATATATAACTATTTCAATAAATTAATATTTGAAATTAATATACTTATAAGTTTAATAAGTTTTATAAATTTAATTACTTATATATTATAAGTAAATTATAATTATAATTCTTTATAAACTTTATAAGTTATATTAAACTGAAGTAAATCTAAATTAGAAATTAAAAAAAGTTTACTACTTTATAAAAACTATTTTATAATTCTAGATATTAAGAATTTAAAAACTCTTTTTATTTGCAAAGTATATAATTCTGTTATTATAGTTTATTTTAGTATTAAGAAGATATATCTACTTTTTAAAGAATATTATTACTAATACTTTATAAAAAATAATATCTTTATATATATTTATAATTATTATATATATTATTGAAACTTAGTTTTAAAAGATAAAATATTTAAATTACTTTATTTATTACTAATTCTAATATATATATAAGAATATATTATAATAAATTATTATAGCTTTAATAAAAATAAATATAAATATAATAATATATTAATTATTATTAATTAACTAAGTAAATAAATTATTATAATCTTATATTATAAAATTATTATTATCTAAAACTAAACTAAACTTTATATCTTATATATTTATTAATATTATAACTTACTAACTATAATATTATCTAATTAAAGTTTATAATTTATTTTATTATTTTAAACAAAGTTTAATAATATTTTTAAAATAAAAATTAAGTTATTTATAACTAATTACTTTTAAACTAATAATTAAATAAAGGTTTATAATCAATATTTATAAAAGTAATTAAAACTTTTTATTAATTATTATTAAAATAACTAATTTAAATTCCTATTAATAATAAATTATATATAGTTTATACTATTTTACTTCTTTTTAAATAACTTACTTCCTTTTAAAATACTTTATAAATATACTTTTAAAACTATTTAAGATTAGAAGGAAATAAATTATCTATTAGTTAATAATCTTAATATTTAAAATATTTATATATATACTTATTATAACTACGAAGCTTTAAAATATATATACTTTATTATTATAATTACTTAGAAATATATAGTAAAAGAAATTAATAAATATTATTAGCTAGTTAATTTCTAAGTTAATAATTATATCTAATTAAATATATAATATCTATTAACTTAGTATTTATTTAAAAAGTTAAATTATCTAATTAGAAGTTATTTTAAAATTTTAAAAAAGATTAAATATTTATATTATTTAAATTTATTTAATATAATAAGAATATATAATATATTTCTAATTAATAAACTTTGAAAAGCTTGTAACAACTTATTATTAAAGTAGTATAATAAACTTCTACTATTTATTAATATTATTAATATAGATAAATATAAAGTAGAAAAAGTATTAGTTCGTTATTAATAATAAAGAACTCTTAAATATTATATATATTAGAAAGACTATAATATTGATTTAGTATAATATAAAATATTAGATTTTAAAACTTTATTAGCTCTACTTCAAGATTTTTATCAAGTTAACTTAAAAACTTTTAAACTTCTAATACTACTTTTTAAATAACTATAATTATAAAAGTTTAAAGAAGAAGATTATAATTATATTAAAGGAGATTATCTAATAATAGTTATTAAGAAGAAGTGATTTTTAAATTTTATAATTTCAAAGATATAATTATATTTATTTATTATAAACTAATTATAATCTTAAATTTATATATACTTTATATAAATATATATATTTTAAAATCTCTTTATAAAGATATTCAAATAATTATTTAAAATTAATATTATAATATTTTATTTTAAAACTCAAAATTATTAATAAAATAAGATATATCTAATAATAGAATTAATATAATAATTTATTAACGAAAGTATAATAGTATTCTAATCGATCTGCTTCGATTTATATACTTATTTACTTTTATTTATTCTTCTTTTAAAACTACTATCTTAAATTACTTATTCTTCTTATAAATACTTTTAAATTTACTTACTTCTTTATATATTAAAAGTAAATATATCTAATAATATTATAATAAATATATTTTTATAAAAATATAATAATAATTAACTTTTTATAATATTCTTTTTAAAAATAATATAATTAATTAAATTTAATTATAAAATATATAATAAAAAGATATTTATAATTATTAAATTATTTAATAATTAATAAGTTAAATTTATATTAACTTTTTATTAAATTTATATTTATATTAATTATAAAACTTTAAAATACTTTATAATTA